>JADBJO010004288.1:115000-125000 GCA_016801955.1 Conus betulinus | reverse complement strand
CTCTCTCTGTCTCCTTCCTCTCTCCCACCCATTCTCATCTGTCTCTCTGACAGTCGTTCTCCGTCTCGCTCTCTCTCTCTCTCTCTCGTCTCTCTCTCTCGTCTGTCTCCGTCCTCGCTCTCTCTCTCTCCTCTCTCTCTCTCTCTCGTCTGTCTGTCTCTCTCTCTCTCTCTCTCTCTCTCTCTGTCACACACACACACACACACTCACACACACACACACACACACACACACACACACACACACACACACACACACACACACACATATCAGAAACCGCCCCCAGAACAATAAATGTGAAGATACACATGCATGTGTGCGCCACTGTATGTAAGAGTTTAGAAAAGTTTGCCTTTCTCTGCATGCATATTTGCTCCCAGAAGAGCTGACCATGTCACTTGCTGCGCGGGGATGCATACTGACGGAGGTGAAGAGGGGGTGGGGGGGTGTTTGAGGGGGTATTCAAGAGAGAGAACTCAATATCCTCCATATGCCCGTCAATCATCTAGGGATCGCCTCCCTTGACTTGATACAGAAATTCATCTGCAGGGACCACATCAAGGCATCCTTCCATAGTTGTTTTTTTTTTTGTTTGTTGTTTGTTTTTTTTTTTTTTTAGTGTGTGACCCCTCCCCATACCTCCACCCCCAGCCCCCACTCGTTCCCTCCTTCCCCACTCCTCCTCCCCCCCCCCCCCCTCCCCCAAATTTCCAGCCCCTACTTATTACACACACAAAGGAAAGAGAAAAGAAATGTATGTCTATTACAGAAAAAAATTTGAGACGCATCAACGGTTATTGTCTGCGTAATTATATGTGTGTGCATCAAGTATGATGCGTGCAGAAAAACGACCATGCTTAACACATGCTCTACCCCCCCCCCCCCCCCCCCCCTCTCTCTCTCTCTCTCTCTCTCTCTCTCTCTCTCTGTCTCTCTCTCTCTCTCTCTCTCTCTCTCTCTCTCTCTCTCTCTCTCTCTCTCTCTCTCTCTCTCGCCCTGCCCGCTGCCCCCACCTCCCCTGTAATTTTTCCTCCCCTTCAGGAATGGGGGTTTGGGAGGGGGGGGTGGGGGGGGGGGGGGGGGAGGGGTTAAGCTGTGAAGCTTTCTGAGTTGTATTAACAGTAGTTGAGAGTTCATGAATGAAAACAAACAAACAGATCTAGCTGCAACGTGAGACGACTGCCGGCGGAAATCTAATAAATCTTACATAAATGTTAGCGAACCGCCAAAAATACGTGGACAAACCAATCACAAGACAAACAACAAACACAAAAAACAACAGCTCGAGAGACTGGGTGTCCTGTCACCAAGATCTAGACGCTATTGGAACAGACAGATGCGTCCCTACCTAAAAAAACGAAGTGAGAGCCTCACGCATACATTCCCTTCTTTCTGTCAGATCAACAGAGTGCTGAAGAAGCCGGGGGGGGGGGGGGGGGGGGGTGGGAGGAAAGGCAGGAGGGCCAGTTATTGTCCCACGGTGGCTGTCCCCCTCCTGACTGCCTGAACTATTTAGCCCACTGATGGCGGCATCTCACTGTCTATCGAGAAACAAACTGAAACCATGTGCTGTAGTAATACGCTCAACCCATCCACACCCCCTTTTCGTAAAAATCGCCTTGAGGGGTGGACAGACACTCGAGGAATCCATGAAAACTCAGGAAAGACGTCGACACCTTTGTCGACTCACGTGTGCATCATGGACACAGCGTACGCAAAAAACCTAAAATTTTGTGCTTGGAAACTTGGAAGACGTTTTGCCATCCTTAGAAGAAAGGGGGGGGGGGGGGGGGGGAGGGAAAAGACTTCCTTTGAGACCTCCGTTCTGGTGATTCTCGTGGGTTTTTTTTTTATTCACGTGTACACAACTAGCTTGGGTATATGTTATAAATATAGCCCTTAATTGCAATTTCAGCAGTTGGGAAAAAAAAAAAAAAACCCACATGAGATCAGATTACTAGAGTCTCTTCGTAATACAGTTAGATTTATGAAGGGTGTGATTGGATTTGAAAGCACTGATGTCAGAATAGGAAGACTGGATGCGGACAGCTTCTTAGATTATTTTCAAAAGCAAAAGATCTGCACAAGACTTTATAGCAAGCAGTGTACGCTGATAACATGCGCGCTACTGTCGTTAGCAACAGCGCAGGGAACTGAAACAACTTATTGGACCAAATTGCAGTCGTTCAAAAATCATAAGTGAGCAGTGTGTTCTTGATCGACGAAAATCCACAACTTCTGTAGCAAATTATTATTATCATTATGAATACTTATATAGCGCCTATTCTCGGATAGAGACCAAGCTCTAAGCGCTTTACAATCCACACTTGTTTACCCAACGGCTGCCTAACTCGGGTAGTGCCAACTTAAGAGCTGCCAGCTGTCGCTTCATTCAGTTGTTTCCCGTCCCATGTCATCCAGTCAATATCGTTCACTCAGTTTCCTTACTTCCTTCATTCTTCCATTTCTTACGCAGGGTGCATGCTTTGTGTAACGTGTCATCCATACCAACGGCCAAACTGGCCTTCTCTTCCGAAAGTCGGTGATGGGATTTGACGTGTGTGCAAGATGTTTTGCGTGTGCGTTCACATACCTCGGTTTATAGTCTCAATCGAAGGACTGTGTGGGAAATGGAGTAAGAACCAATGTTAACTCCGAGGGAAAAAATCCCCCTGTACTGAAACGGCCCGGCGGAGATTCGAACCCGCAACCCCAGGATTATTAAGATTACGAGTCCGGCGCTCTACCAGCTGAGTTATTCCACGCTTGTGATGGTGTAAAATATGCGCTGATGTGTTTAAAAAGAAAGATACGGGGCAAAGAAAAAAGACGGCGGGACATACAGAACATTAATGCCGACTCTGTAAACATCAGTACCTTTGTTATCACAAAAAAAAAAAAAAAAAAAAAAAAAAAAAAAAAGATTGAAAGAACTCGCTCCTGAAATGGACACTTCTTTCTGGAACAGACTGGAACGCAGTGAAATGTGTTCAGGAAAAGATGGGAAGAGAGGTAAATGAATAAGGACGCAGCCTGTATCTACCTCAGCAGCAGACATGGCGGACGTACGTAAGCACCTTGGTAGTTGTCCTTGTTCATCAAAACACCGTGAAGAATTTCAGTTCAGTTTCAGTTTCTTCAAGGAGGCGTCGTTGCGTGCAGACTAGTCCATATACGCTACACCACATCCGCTAAGTTTTGAGACCACACTGCGCATGATCTAAAGCTGACGAATAAATGAATTAGATAAATAAGATGAAGAGAATGAAGGAGAGGGTCTCGTGGCTACGACTTGGCACATGTCTGACCTACGCATTAGCCCAACGCACGGGTCAGAACGTGGACGTGGAGTACCTACCTAACATTGGTTGTGCCATTCTTATCATTGTATGTGTGTGGTGTAGGGAATGTACACATGTGTGTATGGATGTGTTGGCGCGGGCCCATGTGTGTGTGCGAGCGCATGCATGTGAGTATGATAAGCGTGTGTGCATATGAGTGTGTGAGTGTGTGTATGTGTGCGCGTGCGCGTGCGTGCACGTGTGTGTGTGTGCGTGTGTGTGTGTGTTGTGTGTGCGTATGTGTGTGTGGGGGGGGGGGGGGGAGGGGGGGGCGCGCGCGCGCGCGTGCGTGTGCGCGCGCGTGCGTGCGTGTGCAGAAGTGCACGTGAGGAGTTCAAAGGCTGACGCGCTCAGTCTCCAGTCGACCTGCCACCAACCCCCATCCCTTGCAGGGCATCAGCATCATTCAAGCCTAGGCTCCAACCAAGGCAGTCGAGTTGAGGACAATCTACGGCCGACAACAGAAGGTGATACACCAAACAGCTGAGAAAGACATATTGATAGTGATGGGAAACCAGAACGCCAAACAGCAGTGTCTGCTAACAGCAGTCATAGTTATCTCCCATTTGTTTCTGTGTTGCAGGGTTGTCCACGGGTGTCTGAACTAGTGTTGTGTGGGTTGTCGTTCTTGTTTATTTGTTTGTTTGTTTGTTTTTTGTTGGTTTTTTTTTTTTTTTGTTTTTTTTTTGTTTTGGTCATCCTGCATAACTTAACTGGATATCCAACCGAGCAAACAGCTTTTACCAGCCAACCAGCTTTTCAATCATTTAATCGATCAAATCAATCACCCAGCTGATCAACCAACCAGTCAATCATTCATTATTCATTCAATGAAAACATCTTTGAATCTTTCAATTAAAAGTTCAGTAAAACATCCGATCAACCCATTCATTCATTCATTCATTCATTCACCAATCATCGATCATCCCTCCCACACAACAGTCAATCGATCGCTGATAATAACATACAGCCAGGGTTGATTTCAATCAATCGATCGCTGATAACAACATACAGCCAGGGTTGATTTCAATCTGGACTTTTTATTTTCCTGAAATAATTCGTCCGTTCCGATCTCTTCATCCGAAACCAAAAATCAGCCAGTCAGGGTGCAGAGCATTGATTGGCGCGGGATAACAACACGGCGCCGGTTGGACTTTCCTCCTTAGTAAAAGGTGGGAGTATCTTCCGTCTGCAACAGTGTGAACAAGAAAGATCAGCGACTCTCTCTCTCTCTCTCTCTGTGTGTGTGTGTGTGTGTGTGTGTGTGTGTGTGGTGTGTTGTGTGTGTGTGTGTGTCTCTGATTCTCCTCTCTCTCTCTCTCTCTCTCCTCTCTCTCTCTCTCTCTCTCTCTCTCTCTCTCCTCTCTCTCTTTGTCGGTCAGTCTGTCGATCGGTGGGTCTGTCTGTCTGCCAGCCTATCTGTCTACCTTGATACTGGCTACCGGTCTATCTCCATAATCCAATTATGTACACAAAAATGAATAAAGGCGCGCGCGCGCGCGCGCACACACACACACACACACACACACACACACACACACACACACACACACATACATACCGTCTCACCACCATCCTTCCCACACACGGGCACACACACACACACACACACACACACGCACACGCACACGCACACACACACACACACATTGACGTACACATGTCTCCCTCTAAATTCATTTCTCTCTCTATAACCACCACCTTTCATGCGACCAATTACACACACACACACACACACACACACACACACACACACACACACACACACACACACACACACGCACGCACGCACGCACGCACGCACGCACGCACGCACGCACGCACACACACACACACACACACACACACACACACACACACACACATCCAGGTACACATCTCTCCCTCTACATTATTCATCTCTTTTATCCACCCCCTACCCCCACCCCCCTTTCATGTGACCAAATTACACACACACACACACACACACACACACACACACACACACACACACACACACACACACACACACATACCGTCTCACCACCATCCTTCCCACATACGGGCACACACACACACACACACACACACACACACACACACACACACACACACACACACACACACACACACACACACGCACGCACGAACGCACGCACGCACGCACACACACACACACATCCAGGTACACATCTCTCCCTCTACATTATTCATCTCTTTTATCCACCCCCTACCCCCACCCCCCTTTTATGTGACCAAATTACACACACACACACACACACACACACACACACACACACACACACACACACACACACAGAGAGAGAGAGAGAGAGAGAGAGAGAGAGAGAGAGAGAGAGAGGATGAGAGGAGAGAGAGAGAGAGAGAGAGAGAGAGAGATCCCGCCACTCACAGAATGGCAACAGGCTGAGGGAATGGAGATAGTGATGACCCCCATAGCCTCCGTAGCCTCCGAAGCCTCCGTAGCCTCCGAGGCCACCGAGGACGTGCGTCAGACCTCCATAGCCATAGGGACTATAGTAGGGATAGCCACAGGAGGACAGAGCCACAAGGGCACACAGGAGCAGGACAACCAGGGCGAGCTTCATGGCTGGGACGTGTCTGCACACAGAAACCGATGACGTCATGCTCAGTGCCTCGTGACGTTGTCACTTTGACACTTTGATAGTTTATTGTCATTACCAAAAGGTCTTATGACAAGGGGGGTAACAGGGCAATAACACATTCTTCTTCCTTTCATTGCAAACAATATAACCCAGTTATTTTCAATGATCAATCCAATCAAAATAAGCAAACAAAGTACAAAAAGTCACGCGATAACTGTTCTGCTGAACTCTTCCACCTGTTTTAATTCGTATTTTCCGAAATCATGTACTTTTGTAGTTTACCTTTGTTACAAGTGCCTCTGTCTGATTTTCATGCTTCTGCAATGAACCTAGCAACCGACTTGATCACACCATCGTCATCAGATGACAACAAAGAAGCAACATCTTGCCTTTCAAATGCATCCAAAGTGGAAATGAACATTTTACACGCACTTCGTTGTATGCAGTACATTGGAAAAAAAAAGTGCTTTTCATTGTCAGTAAATGAATCCACATGATGGGCATGGTGATTCTGTGGATGTTCCACACTCGAACCATCTTTTATTCGCATTAAAACCTAAAGTTCGTAACCTAAACCTCGTGTAATTGCTTCTATGCCATTTATCTGTGATAACATTGAGGAACTTTTCCGTATGGAATATATTCTTAAAAGAGAAGAACCAACGATATTTTTCTTTTTTTCCATATTTGAATGCCAGTTCTGTTTAAAAGAACAGATGAGTCTATCTTTAAATTCTGTAATAAACTGCTGTTCGTTTCCCACGCCTTGGGTCATCCACACTATTCCAAACCCTGTTCTGACAGCACTTTCTTTACCTTGTTAGCCCAGTTATCTTTACTTTACCTCGTTCCATTTGCAAGAGCATCATGTCATAAGCTTGCCTACACAAACGTGACTGTGGAAGCTTCAATATTTTCAACCAATATCTACACATTTCACAAAAGATCTTATGTAAAGAGGGTACCTGCCAGTCTCTCCATATAAAAGAGTGTTAGATGAATGAATTGGCACCTGAAGAAAACGCTTCATAGCATACGTGTGTACTTTTTCTACCTGTGGATTTTCTTCTAACCCCCAAATTTCAGCTCCATAGGTAAGTAAAGGTTCTATCTGTGCATCAAAAATTTCCAAAATATACCACAATCCATACAATTCAGCTTTCTTAAGGATCTCAGAATTTCAATGACGCCTTTTTTACCCTCCCTAAGGATTCTTCCCATGCATAACTAAATGTCAATTTTGTTGAAAATAACATTCCTAAATACTTGTACGAGTTGACAACTTGAACTTTTGTATTTCCATAAAACCATCTTTCGTTTAAAGATAGATGTCCACCCTTTCTGAAGACTACAATATTTGTCTTATCTAGGTTAACTGTTAAACATAAGCGATCTGCTTCTTCTTTTAAGACATTTAATTGTTTTTTGTAAACCGACAACTGTTCCAGATAAAAGAATAACATCGTCAGCAAATAGTAACAAAAATATCTCTACTGCTCCGGGTATTATCTGAATACCATGTCTACCTTTACTTGATAACTCTATTGCTAGTTCATTAATGAAAAAAGAAAAAACAACTGCGGACTCAGCAGACATCCTTGTTTTACTCCATTCGGACACTCGAAATAATCTGAATATTCACTCTTCACACGTACACATGCAAGCACCGAGTTGTAGATACTTCTAATGGCTGTATACAGTTTACCATTCACACCACTTTACGAAGTACATTCCACAATACATTGCGATTTACAGAATCAAACGCTTTCCTGAAGTCTACAAATGCGACATAAAGCTTTGTATTACACAGTAAATATTTCTGTACCAGTGAGTATAGTGTAAAATATATGATCTATGGTGCTGTATCTGGTTCTAAAACCTGCTTGTTCCTCAATAATCTTTTCTTCATTTTCTGCCCCATTTTGTTAATCTTTTGTTTAGTATGTGAGTGTAGACTTTACTTAAAATGCTGGTTAGTGCTACTCCACGATAGTTATCCGGATTGTCAGCGTCTCCTTTTTTGTAAAAATTGGTATAATAATCGATCGATTTCGCCCATTCTAAAGGAAAAGTACCATTTTCAAAAGCTTTGAAAATAAATGGACAAGAAAATCAATTACAGCTGAGTTTGCATGCTTCAGCATTTCAGCTATGATTTTGTCTGGTCCAGCACTCTTTCCTAATTTTAAATGATTGATACCAGCAACGACTTCTTCTCTAGATATAGGATTGTTAAACAATGGTTCCATTTCGTCATCTTCTTCCACCAAATTTGTAGTTTCTGTAGGATTATTATCAAAATTATGAAAAACGCCCCAAAAATGATCATGCCAATTTTGTACTGATATCTCGTTATAAACAAAACGTTTTTTATTAACAGATCTTATTAATGTCCAAAATGTCCTCGAATCATCAACAGAATCTCTTATTTTCTTTAATCTGTTTTCTTCAAACTCCTGTTCCTTTATTTTCCTTAATGTAGTATACTCTTTTCGAGCCAAAGCATATTCTTCTCTTTCTTATTTTTGTCCTTACTACTCTGCATCTCTGAAATCTTTCAGTAACCTTTTAACTTCCTGTTTCTTTCGTTCGCAGTCAATATCAAACCAATCATTACAATTTCTGACCCCTCTACCAATAATTCGAACCATACAGGCAGCAGCTCCACACAAAGCACTGACAAATGTATCAAGACTCTCATTCACATCAATATGTAACAGTTGACAGGCTTTCTGTAAACACTCTTGAAATTCGTTGCATTCAAGTTCATTTTTATATATAATTGCTTTTTCATCTGACCATATAATTTTTTTCTTCACCTTGCAGTGGTAAATGCTTATCCTCTGAATTAGAGCAGTTACCTTTCCATATTGCCTCAACTGGTAGGTGCCATGAATGAATACAGTCCCCAACTCGTAAATCAAAGTTTGATGACAAATCACTGTGTACAAGAAAATAGTCAATTACACTGCAACCATTGGAAGACACGAAAGTGTATTCACCCTCAATATCACCATTACAAAAGCCATTCAAAATACTCAAATCGAACATGAAACAAAAGTTCAACAATGTTTTGCCAAAATTATTGATAATTGAGTCTTTAGAACGACGTGCACACCTTTCTTCATCAATATCAGCATCCTCTATATTGCTAGCATAGTTTGTCATCGTTTCATTTGTAGCTTGTTTGTGTCCTGTTCTGGCATTTAAGTCCCCTACAACTATGAAATAAAGTTCATCCATGTCTTTTTCAAAGTTATGTAGTAGTACTTCTTCCAATAGTAAAACACCATCTTTTATCAATTTATCATTGTATGTAGGGCCTCCTTCCGGGACAACATAGCAAGCAACTAGTACAACATCTCTGCCAATGCCAAACACACGTTTATCTATTTTTACAGCTACAACATTATCACAGTCAAGTTTTATTTCTTTCACACTTTTCTGCAAATTCTTTCTTATCAACAATAGTACACCCCCCTGAATTCCTCCCGTGAAACGAGATTTTTCTCGCTGGTACGTGAAACTTTAAGTAATCAGAAAATACATTGCTATAATCAAACGATGAATCAAGAAAAGTTTCCGTGAGGGTGACACAAAGTCAAATTTATTACATAATTTAGAAAAGAAAGGTCGCGCAGTTTATTATACAAGTTTCAAACATTATAATTCAAAAATGTCCACTGAGGTGAATGGTCGGGCCTGTCCTATGGCTTTCTCACGGCGGCCGAGCGCAGGCTCCTGTCGCTCACTCCATCGCCTGTCCCCCCGCCACGACCCGGAGCTGTAGACTTGCTTGGCCGGTTTCCATGTAGGTTTGCAGGCATGCCTGCCTGCCCGATGCGTGCCCTCCACGTGATGCACGTGCGTCAGTGCCACGGCGCCCTTCGGTGAAACAACTCGGGGAATTCCCGCTGGTTGTCACCGACCCGTGTCGCTGCTGCTCCCTGTGTCACTGCGAGAGACGTGTCCTCCACTCCCATCTCCATCGTCACGCTGCTGTGTCGACTCTGTGTGGAACGGGTGTGTGCCATGGACAGGAGGAGGGGAAGA
>JADBJO010004288.1:105000-110000 GCA_016801955.1 Conus betulinus | reverse complement strand
GACAAGAACCCTGGTCATAACACTGTCATGCAAGTAAAGTCAAAATTGCTATTGAATTATTGGATGGTTTTTTTTTTTTTTTTCTCTCTCTCCTTTAAAAGCTCTGTTGTGAACTTTTCTGTGTTTATATTTCGTCATGCCAAACCACACGATACTGTGGATCAATGTTTCGCTTAAAATAAAAAAAATAGATAAGTAACAAAAGACATGTAGAGGAGGTGGAGGAGAAACAAAATAAGAAAAAAAAAAGTAAAACCAAGAACGAAAATGACCAAAAAGAGAACAACAACACAAACAACAACAACAACAACAACAACAACTCCAAGAATCATACAATTACAACACAAATACTTGATAGAGTGGATAACGGGGGGAGAAAAAACACACGAAAAAGAAAACAACAAACAAAACGAGAAGACAGCAAACAAAAGAAAGAAAGAGAAAACCAAACTCACTCTAAGCTCAAAGCTTCGAGAAGCGCCAACGGATGCTGGTGTGCAGTCTCTCTCCTGTTGTGCTGGAAAGAGGAAAGTCAAAGAGATGCTAAGCCTGGGCTACCTAGCACTATTTATACTGTCGTTGCCGTTTCGTAATGACAGGCCACGATCTCTTCTTCCTTCACCGATGATCGATTATGGCTTGGGTTTTCGATCAGTCACTCTGTAGGCACCAAGTGTTTTTTTCGTACACTCCCTGTCTGTGATCAGAAACCCCTGGGGGTTTGGGGGTGGGGGGAGGGGGTGGGGGGGGGGTTCGGTGGGGGGGGGGGGGGGGGGGGGGGGGGGGGGGGCGGGGGGCGCGTTTTTCGTAGGGCTGATCATTTACAAGTGTTTTCTTCGGTGCGCTGGAGGGGAGGGGTTTTTTAGTTCAATGCGGAAGTGCAGTGGCCGGGAGTGAAATTAGGGGCACACGTGTGCAGGGGCTTGCTGTCTATGAGCCCTCCCCCCCCCTCCCCCACCTACTGCCCCCTTCCGCTCTGTCCGTCCTGTGTCACTCACCGCCCTGTGTGTGTGTGTGTGTGTGTGTGTGTGTGTGTGTGTGTGTGTGTGTGTGTGTGTGTGTGTGTTGTGTTGTGTGTTGTGTTGTGTACTATAGGACTTTAAAGCCGATTTACAATACGAATGCAGTTTTTAAACATGAAAAGTTAGTTTCAGGATGAGGGAACTGAAAGCGGACTTTGAAACAAATTCTAAAGGAATTGTTAGTGATCCCAGAAGACCGTACGGACGGACAAACAGATAATCTGAATGTTGCTTGTTTTATCTGAAGAAGACCTAGACGGTCCGAAACGCGTCGTGTTTTGTCTTGTACTCGGTTTGTCGATATTGCCTTGCGTGAGTTAGGTAATAATTGTTTTTTTCATAAAAAAAATAAAAAAATAAAAAAAAAAAACTGAAAGGGAAGAGTCAGAAGCATAATTTTAATGAAAACTGGGACAATGTTTTTTTTTTTCACTGTGCACACAGAAAGTGAAACTTTCATTACGTTAATGATGTTGCTGTTAATGATAATGATGGTGATGATGATGATGATGATGATGATGATGATAATCATGATTATCATCATCATTATGATTATCTTATAGCAATAAAACGACCCGCAACAGTAACAACAATGGTAACAACGACACAACACAACAACAACAACAAACAATGACAGCACAACAAGCAGCAGCAGCAGCAGCAGCACGCAGCAATCGTAATCGTAAATGATGATGATGATGATGATGATGATGATGACCACCATCACCTCCAACACCACCACCACCTCCACCAACCAGCATCACCACCACCACCACCACCACCACAACAACAACAATACTAATCATTTAGTATTATTGTAATGATAATTATAGTAATAATGATGACAATGATGATGATCATAATAATATTCAAATTGCACGAGAGAAAACGAAGCGGAGTAGATAGTAGCAGTAGTAGTAGCAGTAGTAGTAGTAGTAGTAGTAGCAGTAGTAGTAGTAGCAGTAGTAGTAGTAGTAGTAGTAGTAGTAGTAAGCAGTGGCTGCAGCGGCAGTAGTAGTAGTATGATTATTGTTGTCGTTTTATCGTGATGTTCTTGTCGTTGTTGTCGACGTCGTTTTTTGTCGTTGTTGGAAAACGTCGTCGTTCGTCGTCGTTGTGTGTTGTGTGAATGATGATGATAATGATGATGATGATGGTGATGATTTCAGTTTTACACAGAGAGAGAGAGAGAGAGAGAGAGAGAGAGAGAGGACAGAGAGACAGAGAGACAGACAGACAACAGGTGCGAGACACAAGACCGAGAGATTAGAGAGAGTCTGCAGGGAGAAGAGACAATGAGACGGAACAGTTACAGACATACAAAGAAGGGCGGTGGGGGGGGAAGGGTGGATGATTGCGCGGTGGAAATTCTGCAAGGGGGGAAGGGTGTATGGGGGGGGGGTGGGGGAAACGGCAACAAGGGGAGGTGAAGGGGGGGGGGGGGGGGGCGGGGGGGGAAGCATGGGGAGATAATGTAGTGAGATGAAGGCAAGAGTTACCCAGGGGGGGAGGCCACTTTTGTCACTTTTGTCAGGATGGCAGGTGGAGGGAGACTCTAACCAAACTGACAGAAATGCATAAGAAACTCTTAACCACTCTCGTGGTTGGAACAAGTATGGATTCGGTGCAGAAGTGCAATGCTGTTTCTGCAAGTAGGATGGCCGAAGTCTCTTACCCCCCCCCTCTCTCTCTCCTCTCATCTCGTTCATTAGTCTCTCTCTCTCTCTCGTTGGGTTGGAACCAAGTCTCTCTCCTGCAGCCTCTCTCCAATCTCTCTCTCTCGCTCCTCTCTCTCTCTCCTCTCTCTCTCTCTCTCTCCTCTCTCTCTCTCTCCCTCTCTCTCTGCTCTCTCTCTCCTCTCTCTCTCTCTCTCTCTACTTGAGCTTATCCCATACTACCCCTAATGAAAAATATTCGTATCGTATCGTGATTGTTTAATATACATCATAATTCATCATATCATCATCATCATCATCATCATCATATCATCATCTCTCTCCTCTCTCTCTCTCTCTCTCTTCCTCTCTCTCTCCTCTCTCTCTCTTCCCCTCTCGTCCTCTCTTTTCCCCATCCCCCCCCCTTCGCTCTCTCTCTCTCTCTTTATACATAAGAACCATAAAACTAGTGAGCCATTCTGCGAATGTCTTAAAGAGCAAAACAGTGTGAAAGAAGAACAAGATTCAAAGCATATAAACGTACTCCAAGTTTGTCTTGAATACGCGTGAGATATTCCATAAAGAGGAAAAAACCGTTTTGGGGCCGTTATAGAGCCGTTAGTAACGGCTATTCTGGTAAAACATCGGCCATCATCCGTGACCCATAACGAACAAACCTATAAATTTTCAGAAAGATCGGCCAAGTACTTTCTAAGATTTCCATAAAGAAGAAAAACCGTTAGGGCTGTTATAGCCGTAAGTAACGGCTATAACGGTAAAATGAAACATTGGCATCGTCCGTGACCCATAATGAACATACCTACAAATTTTCGAAAGATCGGCCCAGAAGTTTTGTCTGGAGCGAGTGGAAAACGTTTTTGAGCACGGACAGACCGACCGAACCGACCGACAGACAGACAGACAGACACACACAAACACACACACACACACACACACACACACACACACACACACACACACACACACACACACAACATTTCTTCGTTCCCATTGTAAAGTACTCCCTGTGCTATAAGAACTGGGAGTACAAAAAGGGAAGGAAAGACGAAAAATAAATAAATAAATAATAAATAAAAGGAAAGGAAGGAAAGGAAAGGAAAATGAGTGGAGAAAAAAACAAAAAAAAACAAAGAGTAGCCACAGCAAGAACGAACAAATAGCATAAAGAAGTACATAATTAAAAAAAAAAAAAAGGCAAATGCACCAATCCATCCATTAATCCATCAATTAGTCAGTCAACCAATTAATCAATTAAACGATCAGTCAAAAGGTTGATCGATAATTCAATCGAGGTGTGTACCAGTCTTTATGTCGTTTTGTTTCCCCTCGGCTGAGGGCGCTTAAAAGTTTCGTTTCTGTTTCTAGCAACAAAAGTGCGATAACTCGCGCTTGTTGGAATGTTTCAAAAGCGTCAAAAAATATATGTTATAATGTATCGTAGGAATATACGCAGATCTATGCAAAAAGTGAAGATTCTTTAAAAAAGAAAAAAAAAAAAAAATCTGGAATGTTGCGAAAATCTAGGAATGTTGTGACATTCAAAGCCATACAAACAGCTAAAACACACACACACACACAGCACACACACACACCCAACACACAACACACACACACACACACACACACACACACACACACACACACACACACACACACACACACACCACCGTTTCATACCCCCCCCCTTACACTAAAACATCCAATGTCGGACAACTCAGCGGGTGATAATCGCAGCAAAATGCTTTCACCTTTCAAACGGATTAAACGCCGTGCGAACAAACTACGCTAACTAGTTGTTTCTGTTGCGTTTAACTGTTAGCTTTCGGCGAACAATACAAACAATATTTCTAACTCGAATGTTACTCTAAGACCATCTTCTGACTGTCCTAAATGGATGCACGACAAAAGCAATAAAATCGAAAATATGATTTAATGAATGACATTTAACGATCAAAACAATCAATATCACAAGGAAAAACCCCAACCGAATTCTACCTCAGACCAATCCTACACTCTCCGATCAGTCAATCAATCAAGAAAGCAACCAATCGATCAGTTGATCAGTTCAACACGTTTCTATACCTCCCACAACGCGTTCTTCATATGGCCCACAGCGACAGATATTTTGTTCAGCGCTGGCTGTTAGGTTTTCGTGGGGGGGGGGGGGGGGGGGGGGGGGGGGGAGGGTATGAAAAGAGAATCAGCAATTTTCAAAGGGAGAGAGAGAGAGAGCAAGAGAGAGGAGAGAGAGAGAGAGAGAGAGACGAGAGAGAGAGAGAGAAGAGAGAGAGAGTAGAGAGGA
>JADBJO010004288.1:87500-90000 GCA_016801955.1 Conus betulinus | reverse complement strand
TCATCGTCGCTATCTCTTCTGATATTCAAGTCATCGTTATCTCTTCTGATATTCAAGTCATCGCTATCTCTTCTGATATTCAAGTTATCGCTATCCCTTCTGATATTCAAGTCATCGCTATCTCTTCTGATATTCAAGTCATCGCTATCTCTTCTGATATTCAAGTCATCGCTATCTCTTCTGATATTCAAGTCATCGCTATCTCTTCTGATATTCAAGTCATCACTATCTCTTCTGATATTCAAGTCATCGCTATCCCTGTTCAAGTCATCGCTATCTCTTCTGATATTCAAGTCATCGCTATCTCTTCTGATATTCAAGTCATCGCTATCCCTTCTGATATTCAAGTCATCGCTATCCCTTCTGGTATTCGTGAGCTGGCTGTGGAGGCCGCTAGGTTGTGATTTGTCTTCACATGATGGTGGGAATACCACAGAATTGTATGTGGGTACGTCTCTGTTTCTTTTACTCTGGGTGAACTGCCGTAATGGACCCGAGTTTTACTGATGACTTACCAGCAAACGAAAGGCATCCCTAGACAGTCACAACAAAGGATCCTGATCCCTAAACACAGTTTCTGGACAGAATCCTATGTGTCTGTCTTCCTTCAAGGCTATCTCTTAAACAGCCCTCTGCATCTATGAAGTAGCAGTTCTCTCCCTTTACCTCACATCCCCTCAGGCCGGAAGTAGTCGTTGGGGGAAACATGAGGACCGCAGACGCAACCACCTCCCCTCTCCATCTGTCTCTGTCAGCAGCCGCCGGCAGCAGCTCACGTGTATGGAGTCTGGCCCATTCTTTGATGCTCTCATGCCAGTTCTTCCGCGGTCGTCCCCCTCTTCTTCTCCCAGTCCTCGATGGTGCCTTGCATGATTGTTTGGGACAGACTGGTGTGTCGAGTGTTGTGCCCAAACCACATCAGCTGGCGTCTCTTCACAGTTGAAAGGAGAGGATCCTGAGGTGTGTGTGTGTGTGTGTGTGTGTGTGTGTGTGTGTGTGTGTGTGTGTGTGTGTGTGTTGTGTGGTGTGTGTGTGTGTGTGTGTGTGTGTGTGTGTGTGTGTGTGTGTGTGTGTGTGTGTGTGTGTGTGTGTGTGTGTGTGTGTGTGTGTGTGTGTGTGTGTGTGTGTGTGTGTGTGTGGTGTGTATGGATCGTGTGTATGGGATCGTTTAGTGTGCCAGTGTGTGTGTGTGTGTGTGTGTGTGTGTGTGTGTGTGTGTGTGTGTGTGTGTGTGTGTGTGTGTGTGTGTGTGTGAATATGCACTCTTGTTCGTAGGTACATGGTACTTATTGCAATATTTATCTTCTTATTGGTCATATGTGTTCTTTGTTCCTCTCCCCCCCCCCCCCCCCCCCCCCCCCCCCCCCCCCCCCCCCCCCCCCCTTTGTAAGCTCTTATGACTTATGTAAGAATGAGCGCCAGAAATAATCATTATTATTAATACTATTATTATGCCGTCAGTGCTGTCAGTGAAAGAAGTATCATTAACACTTTAACACCCACTTCTTCATCCGTGTCCACACCACCAGCATCATCCTTGCATGGTCTGACCAGAACGTTGGGCTAATGCGTAGGTCAGACATCCGCTAGGTCGTAGCCACGAGACCCTCTTCTTCAATTCTCTCGTCTTAGTTATCAGTTCATTTATCCATCAGCTTTAAATTACAGTGCAGTGTGGTTTCAAAACTTAGCGGATGTGTATAGCGTATATGGACTAGCCCGCACGCAGTGACACTTCCTTGATGAAACTGAACTGAAACTATGCTTGCATCCATCCCCTTTCTCTATTCAAATCTTCAAACACCTCTTTTTTCATTTTGTTTTGTTTTGTTTCATTTATTGTAGGGTTTTTTGTGTGTGGCATTTTTCTCTATTTCATTGTCAGACTAAAAGAAAACTGTCTGTACGTTTTCTTTTTCTCCACAGTTTGTTATTTTTTTTTTCGCGTGTTGCGTCGTCTCTGCTAAGAGATCAAAGGTAAGGCTGTTGACACAGAGCTCAGCCTTTCAGTCTTGATGTGACTAACAAATGCTGGAATTATTTATCAAAAGCAGTCATGCCAACACTCGCACTGTTTAATGATTTGTCTCTCTGCAGCATCCGTTTGGGTTGACGTTTCTGTAGCTGTAGAGCCCAGGACAGAGATGCCTGGCGCTCCTTGGTTGGTGGCCTGCACTCCAGGAGGGATAATAGGCGATGATGATGATGATGATGAGCATCCGTTTTGGATCCTTAAGCATAGGTGTAACAGTGTCTGTGAGTGAGCCTCACTGACGTGAGGTCTAAGCGAGTCGTACGTGTACAACAGGCTTGCTGCACGTGAACTCTGTCCAGACCGTGCACGCTGAAAGGTAGCATTCTGCGTGAAACTGTGTTCCAGCCAGTTGGCGTTTGTCTGTCCAAGAGAGTGGGCTGCCTCTGCTTTGTGGATGGCAGGTTTCTGACTTACTTCTTCTGTCCAGGTGAGCATTGTAAGCTGACATTGAATGTTGAACTAATG
>JADBJO010004288.1:70000-80000 GCA_016801955.1 Conus betulinus | reverse complement strand
CGAGGGTGTGATGGGCGGCAATGCACGTGAAAACCAGGAGAGTGGCGAAAGCGGTAAGCCAGCACATATCTGTCCCTGCGTCTAGCACTACTGCTGCTGCTACGTTGTACAAGTTCATGTATACATACAGATACACAAAACGACTGGTCCCCTTTAATCATAGCTATTGCTAGCGGACACGGTTGATGTTCACAAAAAAAAAATGCATATGATGGTTGGGACCCCAACGTAAACAGAAAGCAAGTCCACTGTCACAAGGCTACGTGGTCAACAAATGGTAACAATCTGAGTTCCCTGCGTCATCGTCTACCCCCTTCACAGCCACCAGGTGAGCGGGCCCCTCGGGGCCCATGATCAACAACACTCAACGACAAACACCGCCACCATCAGGTCTGTCTGGGACACTGTGGCAGAAAGACAAACACAATGATGAAACCTAAACAACAGACAGTGCAGGGATTTCACGTGCAAACAGTGTTCAGACAGTCAACCCTACAACTAGGGGCAAAAAGATTTGAATAAGAAAAAAAAAAACTGCATCCCACAGCAATTGTGTTAACAGTCTGGTCATATTCAGAAGACCGTCAACCACCTCTAAAAGAAAAGTAGACATTTTTTGTTCACCGTTGCTCTGCTGTCAACTTCAAAGACTCTTCCCCCCCCCCCCCCCCCCCCCCCCCCCCCCCCCCCCCCCCCCCCCCTTAAAACTCTGAAAAGATGCACTTTGTACTAACATCAGAAATCTCCATAAGAACTGTGTGCTATGCTGTGAACACATGCACACCCCCAGAAAGGGGCAGGGAGATGCAGTCCGTTCCCTGCAAGAGGCCTGGCTACCTAACCAGCTTCACTCCAAAGACGATCTCTCCAAGGATGACTGCCCGTGGTCACACCAGACAAAAACCCCTACGTTTCGCCTTCACTTTTGGGGCTTAGAACACTACCAGTCAAAAAAAAAAATACTTTCCCCTTCGTTTGTTGGGAGGATTAATCGACTGACCAGTAAAAAAAATACTTTCCCTTTCGTTTGTTGGGAGGATTAATCGACTGACTGTCACCTATGATCTTATCTGGAGCTTTTCAGAGGCCTCTGGCTTGAGAGATATATTGGTAGTATAGCTTGTGCATTGGACAACTACACTCTTTCCATTATGAAATATAACAGATTCGTTTTTTTTCATGAATCCTTTATCTCCCAGTTTCATTGCCAGAGTGAAATCCCCTTCTTTTGACCTGATAATGTGGTCACTACCAGGACAGCACACAGCACAAGCACCCGAAGGCGCATACGCACCTGAAGGTGATGACAGGACACTGAGCCAGTTAATGAACCACAACAGACAACACACAGACAGGGGATCAAGGCAATCACAGCGAAACGAACAGTATGAACAAACTATACTGGAAGTACTTGCGGAGCACACACCACACAGATTCACCCCACACAGGGAACAAAGGCCAGCAGAAAAAAAGAACACCACCAGCCGCCGTGGCGAAGTGGTAGCGTCGCGGACTCCGGCTGGGAGGTCGTGGGTTCGAATCCCATCAGAAGTCATGTGGGTATTTCTGCCCCGACCGGCTCCTGCCCAGAGTTGAGTTTGCTGCGGACTCAGCTGGGAAGACTGGGACCACACAGTCGAGTTTCATCCACTTAAGGGATGCGTTTCTGAGAGTGTTGCTCAAATTTCCTGACCAACACTGCAGGTGCCTGTATCTCTTCGGGCCTGGTTGACGCCGGGATATATTATGAAAGGAAGCGTAGAGTACAGCCCTGCCACGTAGTCTCAGACCGAAATGGATATTCGTAGCATCATCTTAATCATCCTCATTCTCCTCGATCAGCATAAAAAAGTGTCTCAGATTCTGTGGCCCTTCATGCCCTGCTTTCATGGTGACCTCAGTTTCGATGTCCTCTCCACGTCTGTGGCCTTGATTTGGTTGAAAAACGTTGTTCCATGTACATACTACAAAAGAAAATGACATCGAGAAAAGAACAGAACATCTTGAGGCGCTTCTTCATTTCAGCAGCAGATAGGTTCAGGTTCAGGTCGCCGTCAGCGGCGCCGCTGGTAGTGATGGTGGAGGCGGTGGTGGTGGTGGTGCTGTGGATGACGGCAGGTTCGACTTCTGATGTGTGGCTGACCACAACGGCTTGCCTGACAGATCCTCCATTCATCCCATTAGTGGCTGTGCCGAGCAGGGCTTCTTCACTGTCAGCCTCAGCACTGTTCTTTTGTGGCGTTTCCTCCTCCTTCACGTCCACTTCAGCTGGGGGAGGTTTGATGGCTGAGAGTCTGTGGTGTCCGTCTTCTCACTTCTGGCCTCTGCAGAATCCTCTGCCACCACCGCTGCCGCCACAGCCTGGAGACTTCTGGCACCTTTTCTTCCTCTTGTTCCGAACGTGGTCCGGGCTGACCATCTTCAGCCAGCTCTGCTTCTTCCTGCTCACAGTCTTTTCTCACTCCCCCTTCTGGGTCTGCCTTGGCTTCCTCTTCCTCTTCAACGTGTGCCCGCTGCTTCTCTTCTTCTTCCTTTAAAACATCCTGCCCAGCTTCCTCTGTCAGTCGTGTGGTGGGGTGCTGATGACGGCCACGCTGGTCATGGACCTGCAGACGGTCTGGCCCGCCCCCTTGAAGTAGTCGTCGGGGGCCTTGTCCACCACCAGCATGGAGGTCCTTGCCTCCCCCCCCCCCCCCCCCCCCCCCCCCCCCCTTGCTCTCGATGGAGGTCTTCTGGATGACCCCCGTGTGGTTGATCTTCTGGCCTCGTGTGGTTGCTGGCCCGATGTTCTCCCCGTTCACCTCGATGATGCGGTCCACTTCCTTCAGGCTCCCCAGGTCCGCTGGGGAGTCGGGGTCCACGATGCCAATGTACTGGTCTGGCTTTCTCCTTCTCAGCGTGCAGGTTGAAGCCGTAGCCGTCAAAGTCGGGCCACTTGCACAGGTCGCACAGGCGGGGTGACATACTGACAGGCGTCGTCCGACAGGGTCTGTGGTTCGGATTCCGTGCCGTTGGCATCCCCGATCACGGGCCGCTGGGACGCGCTGTCTTCCATCTGTGGCACTTCCATCTGATTGTCTTCGCCGTCCCGTGCTGCGGTTAGGAGTTTCACCTCTGGCAGGTCGTCACCACGTACCACTTTCTTGTCCTCTTTGTCATGCCGGTCAGTTTCTTGGTTCACGACAAGAAGCCGGGTCTCCTCACACCTCCGCTTTTGATCCTCCCCACGACTTGTTGATGATTTTCATTTCCGATCTTGGTTCCAGTCACCTCCACAATTCGGTCCCCTGCCTTCAGCCCAGCAGCTTCTGCTGGCGACCCCTTCCTCAACTTTTCCAATGAACTGATCCGCTTTACCCTTCTCAGCGTGCAGACTGAAGCCGTAGCCATTAGACTCTGACCATCTAACGATGTGACAGAGCCTGGGGACCAACATGGGGGTGTATCCCCCGTCTCCCATGCTGACAGTGCCAGTGGCTGAAGTTAGTTTGCCCTGCCCACCTGTCGCAACGGGCAGCCCTTTCGGCCCCGTCACTTTCTCGTCAAAACATATTTCTCTGCAAATCTTAAATCAATGTCAGCGAACCGCCCAGAGAAACCTGGACAAACGAGTCACAAGACAAAACGCAACGCGTTTCGACCTCTTAGGTCTTCTTCAGGTGAGACAAAAACCGAATAAAATAACGAAAATTCACACTTACCTTTGATCGCTTCAGATCGCTTCAGAGTTCAGCGCAAGGAAGAAGGCGTTCAACGCATTGTGTGTGTATGTATTTATGCCTCTTGGCTAAGGAATTAAAAAAAAAAAATGAGCATTTAAAAAATAATAATAATCAACTGGTCTATAACAAAAGTCCTACAGTTGAACTGTATTTTTTTTTTAATAGTCTTTTTTGTAACACAGTGAGAAACAGAAAGATTTGGGGTTTTTTTTTCTTTTTTTTCTTCTTTTTTTTTTTTACCTAAAATGATACAAAGTTTAGAATTTACCGAGCGAGTATGCACAAAGAAAATGCTAGTTTACCTTACACGGGCAACAATCATCATAAACGTAGCTGCAAGACAACGATGTTCAGTGAGTTAGCTCCCTTTGATCCTTTGATCAAAGGGGGGGGGGGGGGGGGGGGGGGGGGGGGGGGGGGGGGAATCTGACCGGACTAAAGCAAGGAGACTTTCGACTGGATATCTGATTTAGTGAAAACTCCTACAGCAGATGTTTGGATTTCCATGTGTGAACACTCCTTTATCTGTTATCTCACCTTCATCTGTTTGATGCTTTAGCAGCCTTCTAAACGTTTTAAAATGTTATGACCTAGCTGGGTTGTGTAGATAAGACAGGCTCAAATGGAGTGTTCTCTTTGCATGTTTATCAACAGTTTTTCGCTGGCCAATGTCTGCAGATTTACAATCAAAGAATCTTGACTGGACACAAAGTAGTTGATGTTGAAGTTGCGACTTGGGTTTCAAACCCAAAAAAAAATCGCAGAACATAATTATGTCTATCTACATATAAAATTGCCAGTCAATTTTGTGTGAAACAAGTATAAGATACGTCAGGAGCGATTTTTTTTTTTCCTGGGCAGTTGTAAGAACCACAATAGCCAGTGACTACCGTCGTGAATGTATTATATTTACTTATATTAAATGAAATTGAAAAAAATTGAAATGAAATAAAGTGCATTAAATTAAAGAAAATGAAGTTTATCTTTAGTGCAGAGGCGATATGAATGCAGGTTTAATATCTACACACACACACACACACACACACACACACACACACACACACACACACACACACACACACACACACACACACACACGCACGCACGCACGCGCGCACACACACACACACACACACACACACACACACACACACACACACACACACACACACACACACACACGCACACACACACAGACGAACAGACAGACACAGAAACACAGAGGTGCATTGTAGATGTATTACGAACAGTGAGTTATAATGTGATGTGATGCAGTTGCCTGTATGTTTGATTTATATTGACGAAGCCAGACTTACATGAACAACACACATAATCTCAAAAGAAAGATAGCTACATATTAGTGCCGAGTACTGAATGCTACGTAAGGCAAAATGTATCACTTTGAGCAGCGATTCATTTGAAATGAAAACACACGTATTTCGATTTCGTACCAAGAGACTTGAAATGAATAAATCTGAAATAAATGTTAGCGAACCGCCTGAAAAGAAGTGGACAAACCAATCACAAGACAAAACATGACGCGTTTCGACCTCTTAGGTCTTCTTCAGGCAAGATACAAAACAATAATGACAACGAAAATGAACGAGCAGTCACTTATCTGCACTGTCTTCAGCGCAAGATAGATAGGCGTCGAATCTTTGCAACTAGATCAAAATGAATAGCCTTGTGGAGTCAGCTTTTAATCTGATCTGGACTGCACTTCCATGTTTGTTTTTCGCTCGATGTTTAAGAAGTATATGACAAGTGGAGAAATAATTTCAAGCAGCAAAATATTTTGTTACACCAAACGGAACCTGCTTCTTATTTGGCTTGAAATTCATTTCTGCATTACCCTCGACGACCGTTTCAAAGAGAATAGATGTTTAGTGAATTCTGAAAATATGTCACAAGCAAATAATCTTTATTTTTTATTTCGATAAATCAAACTTTGTTTCAGAGATGTGTTCAGTTAAATAATTCTCTGGGCTGTTCTTAACTGGATGTGTTTTAAGTTATACATACATACATATATACATATACATACACAAATGGATAGATAGATGGATAGACAGACAGACAGACAGATAAATACATAGACAGATATGCATGTGCGAAGTTTTGCATGTGTGTGTGTGTGTGTGTGTGTGTGCGTGCGTGCGTGTGCGTGCGTGCGTGCGTGCGTGCGTGTGTGTGTGTGTGTGTGTGTGTGTGTGTGTGTGTGTGTGTGTGTGTGTGTGTGTGTTGGAAGTTAGCGCCTTCCACAAAGCAGAATGGAAGATTCTGAGTTAAGACAAAATTCAGACTTTGTTAAAAAGGAGTTACCCCTAATCCAGGTTTAGCACTTACCATTCGGACATAAAATCGAGAGGTGATTGGAAGGTAACTCCTCTTTATTTCGTTTTTATTCTTCTATAATCTATATACCTGAGGCGGCCATATCTGAAAAGACCATTAACAGATGTAAGCAATAAATTCATCATGAGTCGAGGAAGTGATTCTTACCTGTCCCACGTGTCAGCGAGTGAAGATGGACCTGCAGTACAAATAGCCATGGCGAAGACTACTGTCTTCTGCTGATTTTTTTTCTGTCTGTCTGTCTACCTGTCCTGTCTGTCTGTCTGTCTGTCTGTCTGTCTGTCTGTCTCTGTCTGTCTCTCTCTCTCTCTCTCTCTCTCTCTCTCTCTCTCTCTCTCTCTCTCTCCCCCCCCCCCCCTCTCTCTCTCTCTCTCTCTCTCTCTCTCTCTCTCTCTCTCTCTTTTTTCTTCTTCTCGTTGCTGCTACGACCAAATGCTCCAGCAACCTTTACTGTTTCTGCTGCTGCTATCATCATGTTCGTCATCTTCGTGTGTGACCTTGTACTGCTATCATCATGTTCGTCATCTTCGTGTGTGACCTTGTACTGCTATCATCATGTTCGTCATCTTCGTGTGTGACCTTGTACTGCTATCATCATGTTCGTCATCTTCGTGTGTGACCTTGTACTGCTATCATCATGTTCGTCATCTTCGTGTGTGACCTTGTACTGCTATCATCATGTTCGTCATCTTCGTGTGTGACCTTGTACTGCTACCATCATGTTCGTCATCTTCGTGTGTGACCTTGTACTGCTATC
Organism: Conus betulinus; assembly: GCA_016801955.1. Classification (NCBI taxonomy): domain Eukaryota; kingdom Metazoa; phylum Mollusca; class Gastropoda; order Neogastropoda; family Conidae; genus Conus; species Conus betulinus. The sequence goes on along the minus strand of JADBJO010004288.1, from coordinate 73,166 downwards.
ATCACGTTCGTCATCTTCGTGTGTGACCTCGTACTGCCATCGCTGTTGCTACGGTTGTTACTGTTGTCATAACTCATAATCTTTCTGTGTTATTCTTATTATCTACTATTACCACCGTACCTCTACCACAACAACAACAACAACAACAACAACAACTACTACTACTACTACTACTACTACTACTACTACTACTACTGCTGCTGCTGCTGCTGCTGCTGCTGCTGCTGCTGCTGCTGCTGCTACTACTACTACTACTACTTCTACTACTACTACCACTACTACTACTACTACTACTACTACTACTACTACTACTACTACTACTACTACTACTACTACTACTACCACTACTACTACTACTACTACTGCGGCTGCTCTGCTGCTACACTTGTCATTGCTCATATAATTTTAAAGTGATAAGTCAACAACCATGGGGAAAGGATACTCAAACGCTGATTCACTTAGCCAGCAGCCTTGGTACGTTCAAACCTAACATATGCGCAGGAAGTGTTCTTCTCAGCACCTAAACATATCTCATCAAAAAGTTACAAAGTGTTGATAGCAAAGCTTAATAAGCTAGCACTCGGTGTTCCAGCGCATCCGTCATCTATAAAAACCTATGCAGAGATTCGTATACTACCGCTAGAAGAACAGATGAAACTCTCATCAGCAAAATATACTTTACGAAGTAATTCTACTCAAAACTCAGTTGCTATGGACATCGAGTTCAGAGATTCATTTCCCTAAAAGAGCAGATCATATACATTCTCTAATAACGATAGCTTCACATACGTCCGATCTGTTTAAAAATGCAGGTGTTGAGCCTAAAATGTAGCTCCGCGACTATCTTACAGCATAATCTCTAAATGGGAACTCATCGCTGCCGATTTTTTGACACGGATTATTTAGACTTCAAGAAAGAGGAAGGTCCAGCTGTCTCTGCATCGGTCCGCTCTCATATAGATAATCATTATTCAAACCATTTGAAAGTCTATACAGATGGTTCTGTCCTCGATAACGGTCTAGCTGGTGCAGCTTTTGTTATCCCGGCCTTGAAGGTGGAACGATCCTATCACATCGGAAAACATTTTTTCAATATTTACAGCTGAACTCGTTGCTTTTGCAATGGGTTTGAATTATCTGCTGAATCTACCCGTTTCTCTGTTTCATAAACTGTTTTGTGTAGATTCTGAAATCTGTTTTGCAAGCGTCTGAATTCATTTAATACAAAAGTAAGAGGGGGGGAACTTGTCACTGAAATTATTCACTTAATTCATTTCCTGTCTGTACGTGGTACCAGTGTCAATTTCTGTTGGGTTCCTTCTCATTGTGGATTATCTGCAAATGAATGGGCGGACCGAATTGCAAAAATGGGTGCAAAGAATGAAAGCAATTCTATAAAAATATACAAATCGCCCTGTCCGTACAAGAAGGGTGTTATCTTTTGGAAAAAAAAAAACTTGCTGGAGTTTTATTAAAAATGCAGCAGGAAGGAAGAGGATCTTTCTGAGGACCTTCGGCGTAAAAAAATCTATTAAAAAAAAACATTTTTTAGTGCCAGTAAAAATTACCATCATCATAGGCTATTCACAAGCATGGTTTTTAGATTTAGACTTGATGCATTTAAAACGAAATTCAGTCATAATGGAACGTGTGTATGTGGCGAAAATATCTCGCCGTTTCATGTTATTTTTCTTTGCCAGCAGTTGAAAAAAAAAAAACATTTTGCCTAGTTGGTTCTCAGACATTGAGCCATCCTGCTCATCTTTCGAAAAGTTACTTTCGAATTATTTACAAATTTTTGACATTTTACAGGGATGTATAAAAGTCCCATTTGGTAACTTGCTCTGATTGATTCCTTGTTTTTTATAATGTTGTGTTAAGTTGTATTACAGTTTGGGTTTTTTTTTTTTCCATTTAGTATTGCCGACCCCCCCCCCCCCCCCCCCCCCCCCCCCCCCCCCCCCCACACACACACACACACACACGCTCCCGATCCCTCCGCTATCACCCCTGATCATGACCTTCCCTCCCCTTCGATGTCATTGGAATTTACTAATTTAAATACATTTGCATATACAATATTACCTAAGTGTTTTCTCTCTCACGCGGATACACACTCACACATGTACACAGACACACTCACGCGCGCGTATAAACACACACACACACACACACACACACACACACACACACACACACACACACACACACACACACACACACACACACTTGGCTTTTTTTGTCTAATATCATTTAAAGTGAAAAGAGATTAAATTAAAGAACGAACACACACACACACACACACACACACACACACACACACACACACACACACACACACACACACACACACACAAACACACGCGCGCGCGCGCGCACGCACACACAGCGCACAGACACACAGACACAGACACACACACACACACACACACACACACACACACACACACACACACACACACACACACACACACACACACACACACACACACACACACACACACACACACACACACACTGAAACATATGCCCTCACGCAAAAAGATCAAATATCCATGCAGCCGTATCTTTGCTGCTTGTTTGTACGTACGTCTGAGTCAGACTGTGCCTTAAAGACCTACGAGACGTCCTTGATGAGCTCGTCATGAAAATATCCCAGCCCTAAGTGACAGATAGGTAGTCTCAACGCACTCAGTGAATAAAAAAGAGATTTATTTTTCGAGGCCTTTAAAACCAAGCAATTATAATTCATCACGGGCCAAGGAAGAAGAACGTGGCCTGTCACTGCGTAACGTGGAGGACCAGTATAAATAGTGCTGTGCAGTGGGAAACCCGTCATCTTCTGCCTGCCCTCTACCAGTACCGGGAGAGACGTTCTACAGCACCGACCGTTGCAGCTTCACAGTTAAGGCTGGAAGCGAGTTTTCTGTCTTAATCATTCGAGTCTTGGCCAGTATGGTTTTGTTAGTCTCCCCTGCCTTTGGTCTAGTTTATGTGTGTGTGTGTGTGTGTGTGTGTGTGTGTGTGTGTGTGTGTGTGTGTGTGTGTGTGTGTGTGCTTATTCCTTCACATCCATGCTCTAGGTTATTAGGTCTTGGCTTTGTATGTTCTTCATGAAGTTTTGATGTTTGATATTTGAAGTATAAAAAAGAATTGATAACCATAC
>JADBJO010004288.1:42500-47500 GCA_016801955.1 Conus betulinus | reverse complement strand
GTGGGGCTGGAACCGGGTCTGTGTAAACGTAGGAGTATGGTTGTAGCTTGGGGGTGAACTGCGTTGTTGGGAGGAAATAATAAAGATAACATTTACTAAAATAAATGTCTTTCCTAGGGTGCCCACTAAAAAACCATATGTTTGCAAGAATGTGTGGTGAATGAAACAGGGGAAATTAGAACACACATAACGCTGTCATTATCTCTTCTTTATTCTTCCTCTCTTTCACGCTGTCTGTGGAAGCCATCGACGATCCTTCGCCATCGCACTCTCTTCTGGCCTGTTCTGGTCATTCCAGTCCAGCTGGTCTCTAGTTGCTTCAGCTCCGCCTCAGTGTCTCGCCTCCAACTGTTGCGAGGCCGGCCTTTTTCCCTCTTTCCCTGCGGGTTCCAGGTTAGGGCTTGGCTTGTGGTGCTGGACGCTGGCTTCCTGAGGATGTGTCCGATCCAGCCCCACTTCCTTCGCAGTATTAGTTTGGCCATTGGTTCCTGTCCCGCACGCTCCAAAAGATCTTCGTTTCGGATCTTCTTCTGCCATCGGATTTTGACGATGTGCATGTAGGTGGCACTTTCAACGGAGACAGTGCCAAAATTTCACTGATTCGTCTTCGCCTCATTTTCATCTTTTCCATCCAGATTTGTTCAGTTCAGCAGTTTATCGCGGTCGTGTTATCATACAGACAAGCTGAAAGAATTCCAGAATCTTCTGTGAGGCTTTTTTTTTTTTTTTTCCAATGCAAAAAGTTGAGCAGTCACCTGCAAATCAAACTTTCAGTGATTGGACTCATTGTCTGCTGAGTAAGCGAAAAAAAAAAAAAACTGCTGTTTTATGAGACTGACAGTTGGTCTGGCCAAGGGTTAGAGATAGAGAGAAGGATGAGAAAGAAAGATGGAGGATGTCCAAGGGAGATTATAGCAGGTTACTTAATATGGTAGTAGAAGTTGTAACTCACTTTGGAAACGTATTGTTACAAAGTAACCTTCATTAAGGTTTGACAAATGTTTTAACAACGAATCGATGTCTTCTGTATGGAAAGGTTTCGAGTATTGTTCGCCTTAACATTTTTAAATCGAGGGCGCTATTTCGTAATGATCATTATTAGCCACCATTTCATACAATGGAGAGCTACAACTGGGACTGGGACATTTTGAACATTATTCCAAATAGTACCTTTTTTTGTTTACAAGACGAGCTGTTTGTGTTGTTACTGTTTTTGTCATTGTTATTGTTGTTGTTGTTGCTGTCGTTGTGTTGTTGTTGCTGTTTTGTCATTGCTATTGTTGTTGTTGCTGCTGTTGTGTTGTTGTCGTTATCATTATTATTATCATTATCGTTATTATCATTATGAATGCTTATATGGCACTTGTTCTCGGTCAGAGACTAATCTCTAAATGTTTTACAGTCCCTTCTCCCCCCCCCCCCCCCCCCCCCCCCACTCGTCTCAGAAGAGTTTCCTGCAAGAGCCATATTCAGCTGTTTCCCCGTGTCATTCGAACAACATCATCAATTACCGTTTTTTTTTTCTTTCTCTGTCATTCTCTTGATTTTTCAGGCAAATAGCATGCTACATGCATCACGCCAACCGTACCAACGGCCAAACTGTCCTCCTCTTCCGAATCTTAGTGATGGGATTTCACGGTGTGTGCAAGATGTTATGCGTGCGGGAAGACACGGAGCCTCGGTGTATAGTGTCAATGGACAGGTCTTTTCGAGTCAGAACAAAATGTCAACTCCGACGAAAAGCCTCATACACAGAAACGGCCCGGCCGAGATTCGAACCCGCAAACCCGGGATCACGAGGATTTCACGTCCGGCGCTCTGCCAACTAAGGTATTCAAACTCTTCAGCCCCTCCCCCCCCCCCCCCCCACCACCACTTCTTCTTCCCCCCCCCCCCCCCCCCCCCCCCCCCCCCCACCCCCCTCGACTTGCAACTTGCCATAATTGTAGTCTCGTGCATTTTTATCCCAAGTTCCAGCAAGTGGAACTATAATGGGAAAAAGTTAAATAAACGACTAATTACATAACAAGCTTCCCACTGAGAACAAATTAACCTGGGTCCTTTTCGAGACGGTAGAATTGCGTGCTTACCGCCAAACACATACAGCAGACGACATGATGTAAGGGGACGCCACTGCCGCACTCTCGTGCCCCCTGGCGGACCTGGCATGGACAGGCAGCAGTAGGGCATAACTCTTCACCCAAGGGCCATAATCAGTGGTGGCGATTGCAGTGGCTTGACACGCGGTTACTGTTCGGGAAGAGGAAAAGGTTTTTGTTTGGTTCGGGGGTTTTCGGTGGGTTTTTTTGTGTTTGTGGGAGAGAGAGAGAGAGAGAGAGAGAGAGAGGGAGAGAGAGAGTTTGCAGCTAAAGAATCAGAGATAAGATGTGTGGGAGAGAGGGAGAGCGACTGACAGACAGACAGAACAGACGGACGGACGGACAGACAGGCAGGCAGTGCAGGTAGGCAGAAAAAGAGAGACAGACGTACAGAGCGAGAGAGAGAGAGAGAGAGAGAGAGAGAGAAGAGAGAGAGAGAGAGAGTTTGCAGCTAAGGAATCAGAGATAGGTGCGTGGGCTATATTGGAGAGAGAGAGCAACAGACAGACAGACGGACGGACAGACAGACAGACAGGCAAGCAGGCAGGCAGACAGGCAGGCAGACAGAAGAGAGACAGAATACGGACAGAGAGAAGAGAGAGAGAGAGATAGAGATAGAGAGGAGAACGAAAAGACAAAGAAAGAGACTGACAGTCACACAGACAGACAGAGAATTGAGAGGGAGAGGGGACAGCGTGGCAGGATAACGAGAGAGAACAAGGTGGGGTTATGGAGACACACACACAACACACACACACACACACACACACACACACACACCACACACACACACAACACACACACGCACACACACACACACACACCACATCCACACACACCATACAAACATACACACAGACAGACACACAGACAAGCAGCGATGAGGGAGGAGGGGAAGAATGCCACAAGTTAAAAAGATGAAAGTGTAAGAGAGACAAAGATGGGAGAGGTGGGAAAGGTTGTGGGAGGGGGAGGAGGAGTGAGGTTTTGGGGCGGTGTGGTATCAGGGAGTGGAGGTGATATGGGATAGAGTTGGTGTGGGAGATGGCAGGGGGAGAGGTGGGCGGATAGGTGTTGGTGGGAGTGAAGGAGGACAGGGCAGTGGACGTTCACGAACTATCAGAAATGCGATAGGTGGGAGGAGAGACAAGGGTAGGCACGTGAATTAAAGATGGACATTTCTCTCTCTCCCTCCTCTCTCTCTCTCTCGTCCTCTCTCTCTCTCTTCCTCTCTCTGCTCGTCTTCGCTCTCTCTCTCCTCTCTCTCGCTCGCTCTCTCGCTCTCCGCTCCTCTCTCTCTCTCTCCTCCCTCTCGCTCTCTCTCCTCTGTTCAAATTAATTGAATGAGACTTCTCCTCTCTCTCTCTCTCTCTCCTCTCTCTCTCTCCGCGCTCTCTCCTTATTCAAATTAGTGAATGAGGGAGATTCCTCCTCTCCTCTCTCTCTCTCGCTCTCCCTCTCTCTCTCTCTCACCTCACTATCCTATTCAAATTATTGAATGAGGATGATCCTCTCTCCTCTTCTCTCCTCTCCTCTACTCCTCTCCCGCATCCTCTCTCTCTCTCTCGTCTCTCTCTCCTCTCTCTCTCTCTCTCCCTCCTATTTCCCGGCTTGATTGAACGAGGGAGACTCTCTCTCTCCTCTCTCTCATCTCAACTCTCCTCTCTCTCTCTCTCTCTCTCTCTCTCTCTCCTCTCCTCTCTCTCTCGTCTCTCTCTCCAGTATGAATGAGCGCAGTATTGTCGTCAGTTAGTGGATGACGGTGTTAACGGACTGCAGCAGGAGAAACGTGCTGTTTACAATGTCTGTAGTTCATGTTTACATAGATTATGTCTTTAGAATTGTGCACAGTTTTTCTCCCTAGTTTGGGAGGACTGGGATGATCCTGCGATACGTCACGTAGGAGTTCGTTCATTTGTTTTTCATGAGATGAGTAGAAGCAGAGTGTTGAGCTTGCTGGCCGTGTTCATGGCGAAACGAATCGCTGTTAGAGTCTGCCTATCTGTTTATGTCTTTCTGTCTGTGTGTCCTGTCTGTCTATCTTTTTGTTTATCTATCTGTCTATCTATCTATCTGTCTATCTGTCTGTCTGTCTGTCTGTCTGTCTGTCTGTCTATCTTTTCTATCTATCTATCTATCTATCTATCTATCTATCTATCTATCTATCTATCTATCTATCTGCTGTCTGTCTTTCTGTCTGGTCTGTCCGGTCTGTTCTATCTATCTATCTATCTATCTATCTATCTATCTATCTATCTGTTATCTATCTGTCTGTCTGTCTATCTATCTGTCTCTTATCTATCTGTCTGTCTATCTATCTGTCTACTTATCTATCTGTCTGTCTGAATGTCTGTCTGTCCCTTCGCGCCTATCTATCTATCTATCTACCTGTCCATCTGTCTGTCTGTCTTTTTCGATCTATCTATCCATCGATCCATCCATCGATCTATCTATCTATCTATCTATCTATCTATCCGTCCTTGCGTCTCTCTGTCTGTCCTACCACTCTCTATGTATGTATCCATCTATTTATCTGTGTATCTATCTATCTATCTATCTATCTATCTATCTATCTATCTATCTATCTATCTATCCATTCCTGGAGACGGTTACCTGAAGCACTGAGATGTCGAGTTTATCTGAGACTCTTCAATTCACGACCATAGAACACAGATTCCATGTCATTTTCTTCGGCTCTTTCGCAGATGAAGAGTGAAAGAGAGAGTGAGAGAGGGCTGAGTTGGGAGGGGGGGGGGGGGGGGGGAGGGGGGGGGACTCAAGACTCAAATGTTTTGTTCGTAAAGGCCATAGCCCCTTAGAAAGGGGATACACATGTTAGGTCGCACATGAATATTGGTCTTTTCATGTTGTATAAACACTTCTCCTTTTTGAATGCCTTAT
>JADBJO010004288.1:15000-22500 GCA_016801955.1 Conus betulinus | reverse complement strand
CTTTTAGGGAGGAGGGACACACGGGAGTCATGTGAGTCGAAGGAGCAGGGTGTGTCTTATTCATCATGACATGAAGACGAGAGAGCCAATGAGCATAGAGCAAAATCATTCTAGTACAATTTCAGTCTATAAAACGATGACAGCACACACACGCACACGCACGCACGCACGCATGCACGCACGCACGCGCACACACACACACACACACACACACACACACACACACACACACACACAGAGTCGCACACAAACAACATACACACAGTCACATACAAAAATACATTCAGTCACCTGTTCGTGCACGGGAGAACGTCTCCCAAATTTGTGCGACAGAAGCGTTCGGTATAGCAACCCCTGATGAACCAAATGCGTAACGACGGGCAAAGAGCCAGACTACGCAACAACTAACATGTGACAAGACAGGAATCACACACATGAATGCGAGAAGCTGGACAGGAGACCAACAACATCACGACAGACAGAGGACTAGGCAGACGGACAGAGAGACAGAAAACCAGCGGTAGAGAAGTCTGGGTGCAGACAGTGGTGCTGATCCAATCCGTCCCCACCAAGAGACACCAGCAAGCAATCCTCTTCAGACTCTGAGAACTGGCCGCTGCAGACTGCTGAGCCACCTCTGCCGAATTAAGATTGCTCACAAAGACGAATGTCAGTGTAGCACTGGATCTTAAACCCCAGAACACATTCTCCAACACTGTCCAGCCCATGATGTTCTACGGCATCAAACCTGACCAGGGGGCGCAGAACTGCAGATGCAGCTTTGAGGCAGCCGCCGAGACCTCGAGAAGGCTGGGTTTTATCGTAGCGACAGATTGAAGATCTGACGCAACAACAACGGAAAAAAAAAAGGAAGAACGATCGCAGAAGAAAAGAGACCGGGACATCACGAAGACAACCGAGGTGACACGAACTTCAAGCCACCGCCGAGGTCAGAGGTCAGAGGATCCTGCACAGAGGACGACGTCTGGTCATGGGAATGAATCACCACCAGTGCACTTCCCCAACCAAGACCATCCCAGGGCATATTACAAAAATGTCAGCGACATCGAACACCGCAACAAGCAAGAGGCCAGGACACGGTCCACCGTTTGGTCAGCGTGACAACAAACTGGACACGTAAGGTCGGTCATCCAACATTCCCCATTTTCAACAGATTTGAATTCGAGGACAGGAGGTCGTACTACAGATCTCAGGATGAAACTGATTCCAGCAGGTTGACATGACATGTGTCGGATGTCGTTAAAGCGGAGTCCTCTTTGAAGTGCGTGTGTCCATGCTGTCCATCGCCTCTGTTGGTCTCGCTGGGCTGCTGTCTGGATTCTCTTAGCGTCCCATTCTCTCTGAACTCCTCCATGGCTTTGTGTTCCTCCATTACATGTCTCTCTTTGTGTTCCTCTATGTCTCTCTTTGGTCTCTGCTATGTTTTAATCATCACTTCATTTCTGTTGAAACCCCCCCCCCCCCCCCCCCCCCCCTCTCTTTTTTAGGTTCTCTGCACGTCCTATCATTTCCTTCGTCTGGAGGTTCTCCTTCGCCCCGTCTATCGCCTCCCGACCTTTCCACCTCTGCCTGCCTGTAGCTTGGGCTGGGTAGATCTCATGACCTTGTGTCTGGAGTCCTCCAGCCATGCCACCTTCCTGGAGCACTGTTGTGAGATACCCGAGAATCATACTGGCCTGCAACACGGTCATCCTAGTGCAGACCATATTGTACACTGTATGCAACTATTCTACAGACCATATTATACGTTGTATGCAACTATACTACAGATCATATTGTACACTGTATGCAACTATACTACAGACCATATTATACACTGTATGCAACTATACTACAGACCCTATTGTACACTGTATGCAACTGTACTATAGACCCTATTGTACACTGTATGCAACTGTATTACAGACCCTATTGTGCACTGTATGCAACTGTACTACAGACCCTATTGTGCATTGTATGCAACTATACTACAGACCCTATTGTGTACTGTATGCAACTGTTCTACAGACCCTATTGTACACTGTATGCAACTGTTCTACAGACCCTATTGTGCACTGTATGCAACTGTTCTACAGACCCTATTGTGCACTGTATACAACTGTTCTACAGACCCTATTGTGCACTGTATGCAACTGTACTACAGACCCTATTGTACACTGTATGCAACTATACTACAGACCATATTGTGCACTGTATGCAACTATACTACAGACCCTATTGTACACTGTATGCAACTATACTACAGACCATATTGTGCACTGTATGCAACTATACTACAGACCCTATTGTACACTGTATGCAACTATACTACAGACCCTATTGTACACTGTATGCAACTATTCAAACACGTTCGTCTATAAAGGGAGAGAAAACTTTATGTGGCATTTTGTTGACTTATCAAAAGCATCGGATTCGGTCAAACAGAGACCTATGGTGAAAGCTCTGTATAACGCGAGCACTTAATCGGTGTATGTACAAGTTATAAGACCAATATCATAAGAGATGACGTTATGTGCAAAAGTGCAGAATGAAAACACATACTTTTCTCTAATACCTTCGGAATTTTTGCAAAGGTTGTGTCCCACTCTATTTTCTATAATAACAAAATGAATTGTCCACACGTTTTGAAACTCAAGGAAAATATGGTATTAAGCTTTTTCTGCCAGGCTCAACGGGTAATGTATACTCTTTGTAAACAATTTAACTCTATTGTCATCTACTTCGACAATTGTTGACCGCAGTTTGACTGTGTTCTCAAAGTTTATTTTGACCTTCAATTGAAATTGATGGCGACAAGACAAAGATTATGGTTTTCGGGAACAGAGAGGTATATGAACATACATATGAATGTTCTATTGACTAGGTAAACCCTCCAGAAGTTAACAAATATGTTTACCTAGGTTTTTACTTTCCCTTCACCTATAAAAGCAAACAATAGTTAGCTCCGAAAGGGAGGGGGAGGGGGGGGGGGAGTATACTTTGATGTATTTAAAAAAAAAAAAACAGCTATGTCCAAGAGAGAGTTTTCCAAACTATTTGATGTCAACATTCTACAAATGTTTTTGTACTGTTCTAAATTTTTGGATTTTCTGGGAGTAAGCAGTCGAGTTGAGAATTATTTACGTCACACACACACACACACACACGCACACACACACACACACGCACACACACACACACACACACACACACACACACACACACACACACGCACGCACGCACGCACGCACGCACGCACGCACGCACGCACGCACGCACGCACGCACGCACGCACACACGCACACACACGCACACACACACACACACACACACACAGTAACTTATCGTACTCCAGACAAAATGATCTACGGTTACCTCAGAACGTATGCTGTGCGAGTTAGGTGTTCTATGCCTGTTGTTAAATACTGATTTCGTTTATTTCAAACGAAAAATGTGCTCTTGCTAAAACAAGTGTTTCAGATGTCCATGACTTCATGTAAAAAGCCTGTTTTTATTACTGTTCGTCCGTGTGTTTGTTTGACAGTATTCGAGATGGAAACGGCTGTGCCAGCCTTGAGTAAGTGTTCGTTTATGTTTGTTCGTTTCTTCGGTTGTTGTTGTCGCCGTGTAGATGTGTCACGTACTGGGTAAATGGGCAAGCTTCGGACATCCTTCTTTGGAAGGGACATCTCCTTGTTTGTTGTGTGTGCTCTGCGTGGCGTTGTTCATTTCTGCTGGGCGATTTGGTGTTGTAAGCAGCATTCGTGTTTGGAGTTCGGAGCGTGTCAATATTTCATCATGGACTTACCCTTCTTGTTTGTTATGAAACCAAACTGAGATGCCGGTTACAAAAAAAAAAGGGGGGTTGGATTTGGTCAGCCGCCCCCAGTAATAAACAACTTGCCCGTGTTTCTTGTTATTATTTAAGCAAAGGCTTTATAGATTTTTTTTTTTTCAAGAAATAATAATAATAATAGCATAAATGAACAGATTCAACTTGATGCAACTTTCAAGTCTTCAGGGTGTGCCGGAAACATTATTAGATTGCATGCAACAACAACAACAACAAAAAATTCTTTAGATATATTCTAATCAGAGCCCGATTTGGGTAAATGATCTTAGACTTGATACGAAAAAAAAAAAAAAAGAAAAGGAAAACTCGTTACGTGCGTGTGGATAAGAACGTTTTACAATGCCTGCCTCGTTCACTGTGAAACATACACTGCCTTAATTAAGGCCGAACGTCAGGCAAATTATGCCTTACAAATTTTCATAGTGCTAATTCGTCAGCTTTAATGGACATAGCCCAGATGGCCCTATATAATTAGAAACACACGCCTGGATTTTCTCAAAGACATTTAGTTCGCGAGAACACACACACACACACTCAACATTGTAAGCGTATAATACATTGTAGAGTGGTGTGTTTTCTTTTTCTTTTTTTTTTTTAAGTAAGCTAAATTTCGTTTACGTTCTTAGATACATGCATAAGCAATTACTTTTTCTGTACTCCATGTACATAGGCGCCAGTCTAAATCCTTTATTCCCCCTCTCTCTCTCTCTCTCTCTCTCTCTCTCTCTCTCTCTCTCTCTCTCTCTCTGTCTCTGTCTGACGTACTGACATTGTCTCACACATGGAGAAAATTTCCTGTTATTTTCGTATCAGGTCAGGTCCTCAAGTGCAAAGGCAACTATCTTCTTCGGGATGTGTATAATTTCACTTGATTTTGTTTCGCTTCTGTTGTGAATGGATTTTCCTTCTCGTTCGTTTGTTCGTTTGTCTGTCCCTGGACGTGTCGGTGCATGACTCATTGCTCACACTACGTTCACGCTCTCCTCTGCAAGGGACCACGTAACGTAAATGTATTCCCTCTCGTCTCTCTCTCTCTCTCTCTCTCTCGTCTGTCTGTCTGTCTGTCTGTATGTGTGTGTGTGTGTGTGTCTGTCTGTCTGTCTGCGTGCTCTCTCTCCTCTTCTCTCTGTGTGTCCCTCTCTGTGTCTCATGTTTGTGGGTGCTGTCTCTCTCTCTCTGGCCCCCTCCCTCTCCTCTCTCTCTCTCTCTCTCTCTCTCTCTCTCTCTCTCTATCGTTCATGTTGTGTGTGTGTGTGTCTGTCTGTCTCTACGTCTCTCTCTCTCTCTCTCTCTCTCTCTCCTCTCTCTCTCTGTTTCTTGTGCGTGTGCTCTCTCTCTCTCGCTCTCTCTCTCTCACTCTCGTCTCTCTCTCTCTCTCTCTCTCTCTCTGTATGTGTGTGTGTGTTGTGTGGTGTCTGTCTGTCTGTCTGTCTGTCTGCGTGCTCTCTCTCTCTCTCTCTCTGTCTCTCTGTCTCTCTCTTTGTTCATGTTTGCCCCCTGCTCTCTCTCTCTCTCTCTCTCTCTCTCTCTCTCTCTCTCTCCTCTCTCCGCTCTCTCTCTCTCTCTCTCTCTTCGCTTGCGTGCGCACGCCTACAGGTTCATGCGTGCTGCTGGCGTGCATATAGCAACGCTCACCAGGGTTGTTTTTTTTTTTTTTTTTTTTTTTTTTAAATTAACAGACCGCACGTGTTCCCTTTGTGCTACACCGTGTGATTTCAAAAGAATCGCGGAAAAGAAAAGAAAAAAAATAAATAAATAAATAAATGAAAATAAAAAATAGAGAAAGGAAACACTCCCAGATGGTTTGTGCCGGAAGTCCGTTTCAATTAAAGATTTTCTTCCTTTTATTTTTTTTTTGTTTTGTTTTGTTTTGTTTTGTTTTGTCACGTTGCTCTCGCAGGCTACGGCGTAAAGAGCGAGGCTCTCTTGACCCGGATCTTCCTGTCTGGCCGTCAGGAAACTTCTCAGCGGGTGCGATCGTGCCAAAGGCTTTCCGCAGAGGGGTCCAGGTCTTTGCTTTGTCTGAGACCAGCTTCGATTTGAAATGTCGCGGAAACGGATTTTCCTTCTTCTGAGAAAATCTTGGTAACGAAGACTGGTTTGGATGGGGTTTGTGTTTGTTGGGTGCTCTCCTCTCTCTCTCTCTCTCTCTCTCTCTCTCTCTCTCTCTCTCTCTCTCTCTCTCTCTCTCTGTCTCTCTCTCTCTCTCTCGCTCTGTCTCTGTCTCTCTGTCTCTGTCTCTGTCTTTCTCTGTCTCTCTGTCTCTCTCTCTCTCTCTCTGTCTCTGTGCAACTCTGCTCTGTCTCTGTCTGTCTGTCGAAGGTCTGTCTGTCTCTCTCTCTCCCTCTCCTCCTCTCTCTCTCTCTCTCTCTCTCTCTCTGCAACATTGCTAATGTAGCAGTAGCAGTTTTTGTGTACGAAGGGCACTTTCTTCCTTTTTTGTTTTGTTTTGTATTGTTTATCTCTCTTTCATCGATCTATCTGTCTACCCATTTGTGAAGGGCATGTTGACCTGTTTCTTGATCTGTTTATCTGTCTGTCTCTATCTATCTATCTATCTATCTATCTATCTGTCTGTCTGTCTGTCTGTCTGTCTGTCTATCTCTGTCTGTCTATCTATCTATCTATCTATCTATCTATCTATCTATCTATCTTTCTTTCTTTCTTTCTTTCTTTCTTTCTTTCTTTCTTTCTATCTACATTCTTTGATAGACAAGTATGTAGACAGACACATGCACACGTACGTACCCACATACATACATACATACATACATACATACATAGGAAACAACACATATATATTTTTTTTCATAATACTTCTGCGTGCAACTAGGATGTACATTTAAGAGTCATTAATCATCCTCTTTGTATTTTTATCATCTGCTGAATTGTCATCATTATTATCATTGTTACCACCACCATCCCTACTAAACCGATATAAACTGAACGCCTATTTGAACAATAATCATTTCGTATGGTACTGAAATTACAGTTCATAGATAAATGCATACATACATACGTACGTACGTACATACGTACGTACATACATACATACATACATGCATACATGCATACATACATACATACATTATTCATGCATGCATCCATGCATGCATACAAGCATACATACATATATGCCTAAATACATGCAGGCATACATTCATACACGTATACACACTCATATACACACATAGAAATATACATACGTACATGCACGCATGCATTCTTACATACATGCATGCATGCATGTATGCATACATACATACATACATACACACACTTTTCATACATACATACAGACAAACATGCATACATATTTACATATATACTACAGACAGACAGACGTTCAGACGTACGTACGTACGTACATAAAGGGATATGCACGTTAAGGTTTGTAAACATTTGTGGAAGGGGCATCCATTTTGAACATTAATGTGTTTGTTTGTGCCAGTTGATTCGCGATTAAAACACATCCTTTTTTTTCTTTAAAGCAGCGCCGCGAAATGTTGGGACAATAAGAATGTTTATGAATCGTTTGTAGCTGTCAGTTTCAGCTCGTGTGTGTGTGTGTGTGTGTGTGTGTGTGTGTGTGTGTGTGTGTGTGGTGTGTGTGTGTGTGCCTGTGTGTCTGTGTGTGTGTGTGTGTG
>JADBJO010004288.1:0-2500 GCA_016801955.1 Conus betulinus | reverse complement strand
CTTTTTTTTTTTACAAAAATCTTTTATTTGATTTCTTTTCAAAGAACAAGGTGGAGGAGGGGGGGGGGGGGCGTGTGAGGTTTTCTGAATAAACAAACAAACAAAAAATGCGAGTTTGATTTTTTTTGTTTGTTTTTAATTGTGAGGCAGTTCTTTTGAAGAAAGGAGACAGAGATGGGACCACTAGTCTTCCCGACGTGTTAAATGTGTGTGCTGTACAGTCACTGCGGCGATTTCCTTCTGTCGGCTTGTCAGGACTTGCTATTTTAGACGGACAGATCGCCTTGGCTGAGGCTGTGTCAGACCAATTGACATACCTACTCCCCCCCCCCCCCCCCCTCCACCCCCACCCCCCTCCCGTCCCGGCCCCTCATACCAATTGACATAGGCTAGAACACCACGGCGACATCAAAATGTTGGTATGCTGTGCATAGTTAGTCATACGGGGATCGTCTTCAGTCGTGACAAGCTCCTAGCATAACATTATCAGACTCTAAAAATCCCTCGAAGTCGGAGAGTGGCTGCCCACGTGGCGGGGCGGTGGGGTAATCAAAAAACAGGTCACACACGTAATGTTCTCATCCCTAGTTGACGCATAATGTACCGTAATGTCCAAATACATCGGTTGTTCGGATGATTCCAGGAGTCTTTAAACCAGGGTACGACAACAACAAAACAACAACAACAACACACCAACAACAACAACAAGTACAACAACAGACGGACAGGGGGGGAAAAAAAAAGAAAAAAATGTCAAAGAAGATGAACAAGAAGAAGAAAAAACAATCAACTTTTCAACAACAAATCTTACAGAAATGTTAGCGAACCGCCAAGAGAAACATGGACAAACGAGTCACAAGACAAAACACGACGCGTTTCGACCTCTTAGGTCTTCTTCAGGCAAAACACAAACAACTAGGACAACGAAAATGAACGAGTTTGTCACTTAGCTTTGATCTCTGCCGCGCAAGGTCGGCGTAAACTGAAAACGAGCTCGATTCGTTGTTGAATTAGAGATGAGAACATTCCGTGTGTGACCGTTTTTTGATTACCCCGCACACGTGGGCAGGTACAGCCCGAAAACGAGCTCGTTTTCATTCAACGCCTACCTTGCGCTGAAGAGAACAAAGCTAAGCGACAAACTCGTTCATTTTCATTGTCCTATTCGTTGTGTTTTGCCTGAAGAAGACCTAAGAGGTCGAAACGCGTCGTGTGTTGTTTTTTCTTGTGACTCGTTGGTCCACGTTACTCTTGGCGGTTCGCTGACATTATTTAAGGTTTGTTTTAGATTTCTGCCTGCAGTCCTCTCACTTTGCAACTAGATCTCAGCCACTGCAGTGCTGGAACGTCCAATGTCCCTGTGACGGTACGAAGCGCCCGCAGGAACAGTGCTTCTACTTCCAGACTTTTGTTTCGGATTTTAAATCAAGAAGGAAAAACGATATCAGCGCTCCACATGTGTGGGCTAATTCTGGGTTAGACCCGTCGCAATAGAGTCGTCGCCAAGTGTTGTTTTGGTTTGAGAAGTAAATGAACAACGAATTGTGTATGACGCATGCTCTTTGACTGTTGGTGGTGGTAGTGTTGTGTGTGTGTGTGTGTTGTGTGTGGTGTGTGTGTGTGTTGTGGTGTGTGTGTGTGTGTGTTTGTGTGTGTGTGTGTGTGTGTGTGTGTGTGCGTGTGTGTGTGTGTGGTGTGTGTGTGTGTGTTCGTTCGGTGTGTGTGTGTGTTTTCGGTGTGTGTTGTGTGTGTGTGTGTGTGTGTGTGTGTGTGTGTAAGCGCGCGCATGTGTGTGTGTGTGTGTGTGTGTGTGGTGTGTGTGTGTGTGTGTGTGTTATATGTGTGTGTGTGTGCGTGTGTGTTTTCGTGTGTGTGTGTGTGTGTGTGTGTGTGTGTGTGTGTGTGTATGTTTCAATTCAAAGTGGAAACCTCACAGAATTTAACGTGTTTCACTTTTCAGGCCGCTCTCTGGAAAATCCAGTATGGTTCCGACTCGCCGACAGACAAGTTGAGTTCAGAAACTTGGACTGAGACCTGAGAACATTCATAGATTGATGAACATTTCCACACTAAAACATTTGATGAAACATTACCAGCAGTTCCTCCCCTCCCAACCTGACTGAGCTCCGATGTGATTGGCCGAAACAACAACTTGAAACTCTGACTTCCATCGTTTTTGCATCGTTTCGTTTTCATTGGACCGTTTGATATCTGCAAAATGACGTCAGTGCTTGGCGAGTTCGGCGGCTGATTTTGGAGACGAAAAGGTATGTCTTCGTGTTTGTGTTTTTGTTTTGGTTTGGTGTGTTTGTTGTTTGGTTTGATGTTGTGGTCAGCGTGGTGATGTTCGGGGTCCACATTGGCCCAGTGGGTAGAGGCTTGTTCTCTTGAGCTGAGATTATCGGTTTCAAACCTCCTCTGGACGCAGCAGGGTCAGAGAAGCATTTTCTCTTCACACGTGTGTGCAGACGCACACCGTCTCCCCAGGTGCCGTGTGTCA
>JADBJO010004287.1:195000-204666 GCA_016801955.1 Conus betulinus | reverse complement strand
ATCGAGCAAGAGTGTCTCGCTGCTGGTTTGGGCAAACTCGGCGCTTTTACCATAACCTTTACGAGACGAGAATTTGTCTAGAAAACCGATCAGCACCCTCTGGCCTACTCCATCGCTGCATCTGCCCCGGTTAGTCGTGCCTCATGGGCTGGGCCATTGAGCTCCAGAGTTTGGAGTTCACATTTCGACATATTCCTGGTAAAAACAATGTCGAAGCTGACTACCTCAGTCGGATGTCATGAGAAAAATTTTCTGTCTGGAAGAGCAGTTCGTGCAGTTCGTCTTACTGACAAGGACGAAGGGATTTTTACAAATTGTGTATATTTGGCGGTAAAGATACCCTTAGTATAAATAATTTGCTTCACTTTTACCCGGTAGGTTGCGGGGGCCTGCAGCAAACTGTGCCTCAGTGGCACAGTCTTTTCAGTGGGGGGTATTGTCACGGACGGTCGCCCAGCCTACTCAGCCTTGCTTTAGCAGTGTGAAACCACCCTTAGCAGTGTCTGCTGGTTTCACACGAGACTGTCACCATTTGGCTGTCAGTGGAAGGGCTTGGCGTGCTGTCCGTGTATTTATTTCAGGGTTGGAGGAGAAGGAGGCACAAGAGAGAGATGAAGTGGCACTCGGATTCAACGTTGAGTCGAGTGGGATCGCTGTCCCAGTGCAGTGGGGATCACTTTTGTACTGCTTCGGTGCAGATCAGCGGCTGGTCCTTAACCTTTTGGGTTGGAGGAAACCGCTGCGTTTTTGGGGGAATCTCTTTTCCCAACCACTGGCACATCTTCCTTTGGTCGCCCCAGACCGGTTCCCCTGGTGGGGAACGGCTGAAACAGCCCCTGGGGTCTTTCGCTGGGCCAGGAGCTGACCAGCATATCTACCTCTTCATCGTCCCCCTTTCACCCGCCGTTTTGGTGAGTTTCGTACTCAGTTATTTAGGCAAGTTTGTTTTTGTTTGGTTTTTTTTTTCCCCTTTTTTTTATTTTGACAATTGTTTAAAGTTTCATGGAGAGTTCGAACATTTCTCTTATAGTTTCTTGTGTGTTATGTTACCTTTACTGGTAACGTTTTCCTTAGATTACAAATTCTCCCGTTTTTATTAGGTTTCCTGGGCGTACCTTGGAAAAGGTACAAACCTTGGTTGACCAAAGTCAGAGTTTTTGCACCTCCTACAGTAGCCAGGAATCCAGTCAGAAGGGTGTCTTAATTTGTCTTTGTGGGAGAAATTTAGTCTGTTCTTGGTTTTGGTCTTAGATAAGGTTCTAAGACTGGGTTCCTTATTCATATGTCTATATTGTCTATTCTTTCTTTCTCTTATAGTTAGCTGTCTTTAATTGACAAACACTCGGGGACGAACGCATCACGCTAATTGGAGGTTGTGAGGCGGAACTAGAGATTAAGTCGGAAAATCATAAATAAGGTCTCCTATCCCGACGCCCACGCTTGTTTTGACTCGTCCCGTCGTGTTTATCTGTTTTTGTCAGCCACTCTGTCTTTGTGTCAGTATTTGTTATTGTTGTTGTTAAGAATACATTGCGAATTTCCAGTATTTCATCCCATTGTTGAGAAAAGGGGATGATGATATTTGGTGACTGACTGTTGATTTTCCAGTATAATTATTTGAAAAAACAAATGGGTAGACTTGATCCAAGTAGTAGAGTCCCCGCTCTCTGGAGCTCACGTTCATGCGAGTAACACCGAACACCGCGCATGGGCCTGCACACCAACAGACACACCGGAGGGACACACCCATGTTTGCCTGTACACGTATTGATCGTCCGATGCACGGGCGTTTGACCCCTGTTGTCTCAAGAATAGGTTCGTCCATCCACCTCCACTGGACACCCCTGGAGTTGTCAGGTCTGTTCACGTTCACCCCGTCCCACTTGATCGTTTTGGAATGACTGCGAGTGCGGCGGGCGGAGTTATCTCATCCAACGGCTGCTGTCGTGGGGCATTGGCGAGCACATGTGGCGCAGTGGGATGTGGCAGGACATTTCAGACTGGGTACGGCCTTTCGTGGTCATCGCGCGTGCGCAGGAAACTCGGACGTGTCGGTGATGTCTATAGAAGTGTTTATTCGTGTTTGTAGTTGTGATTGCGTGGACGTGTTACTTTTGTTGTTGAACTGACATTGAACCTTGGCTCGCAGGACTCGGTCCGAGACAGTGGAATGTCCTTCTGATTTCTGGCTTTGGTGGTTGACGGGAAACTGAGAAGTCTGGCTGTTTGGAGTGAGACCTTAGCGAATCCATCTGATCTTCTCTGTGGGATAATGCTTTGATTAGCTGTGCGCGTAGATGTGAATGACCCGTTTTTTTGACCTGTCTTTTGATCTGTATTTAGTCTGTCTGCTCCTATCGTTATATTCTTTTCACTTATGAAAATTCTTAATTAGTTGGGTGGGCTAGTGGGAAGTCCCCCTCTCTATCTTACCAGCGCAGGTCACCGTGGGGAGGGACCGCCTGTGCTTTTCCGTTGGGCCTTTGGTTGGTTATTTTGTCTCTTTTATAGGGTAACCATAGAAATGATAGGAGTTCTTTGTACACCCTCTTCTTTATTTCAATTTTTCGATCATTTACTTGGTCTCTCCTCTGTCTTCAGTCTTTTGGTCCTAGGCCTCTCTTTTTTTTAGGGACTCTCTTCCTCTCCGGATCTTCGATGAGTCACCTGCTGACTCTATATATTATTGACACTTTTTATAACCGTCTAAGTCAAACCTGGGTGTTTGTCTTCAAAATCCCTTGGCACACCTGGTCTGGTGAGTGAGGTTTGGGTGTTTGCTATCAGTTATTGCCAGATGTCGAATTTTCCCCTTTGTCTTTCCCTCCCTTACAAGGCCTTAACCTCTTGACATGGGTCACAACAGACGGTTTGAGGAAGGGGAAAAAGCAGCAAAGGGGACACAATCCATAATGATTTTCGCTTTATGCTCAACTCTACTCGTATGGCTCTGTTCTATATGCTGTCTATTGGTACATGGAGTGTGACCAACAGAGATACGGTAGTTGCTCAGTGGTAGTGTGTGGTGTGTGTGTGATGGTGTGTGGTGTGTGTGGTGTTTCTTAACCCAGCAGAATGCTTGTTGTCCTCTTTGAATGTTCATATATTCTTATGATATTGTTGATGTTGATAAGGGTTATCAGTCATGGAATGAAGAGACACGTCCCCCCCCCCGCAAAAAAAAACTGGGTCTGTTGCATTCATCGTGGCAAAGATTATTAGGTTAGGATACGCACTTTCCTGATCATTTCTATCAGTTTTTATTTAGGTTATTTGTATGAATGTATGCATAATTATGTCTTTATCTCCGTCTGTTCAGGTTTCATATGTCTCAAAATGCCAGACCAACTGAGTTTCATTAAATGTGCTGTTCTTTGAGGTTTTGTTTGAATATACATTACTGCGGTCGATATGTAATCTGAGAAATATCAGGCTCATCAGGGCTGGTCAGAAAATTTCAGCGACAGTTCAATAAGGTATCCATAACAACCTCGATTGTATGGGGTTACGTTTTCTTTTTATAGTCAGTCCAGTACAGATTCAACAACTCTGATTAGGAGGTGGCTGCTCAAACAAA
The DNA here is from genome assembly GCA_016801955.1 of Conus betulinus. NCBI lineage: Eukaryota > Metazoa > Mollusca > Gastropoda > Neogastropoda > Conidae > Conus > Conus betulinus. The sequence continues at coordinate 201,089 of JADBJO010004287.1, read as the reverse complement.
CACACACAACACACACACACACACACAAACCAACACACAACACACACACACCACACACACACACACGCGGTCAGATAGGGGGGGGGGGGAAAACAAAAACCATACAGACAGGACGGGACAGACAGACAGGGGACAAAGAGACAGACAGGTAAACACACACACAATAATACATACAAACACATACACACACAACACACAACAACACACACACACACACACACACCACACACACACACACAGAAGAGAAAGACAGACAGGGACAGATGGACAGACAGACGAGACAGAGACACAGAGACAGGCCAGACATAGAGAAAGCCAGACAAAACAGAGTTTCAAAGAGACTAGGGCGTTCAGTGGATGGGAGAGGGGGAAGGAAGGGGTGACACAAAGAAAGTCCCCCAGGACGATTATTTTATATTGTCGATGCCAAACTGTCACTTACATAGTCGCAGGTTGGGAAGCCAATCAAAAGCGGAATTAGCAAATACACGGAGATAATATACTCCTATGTGTACGTCCATTTTTTATCCCGCCGTCACTCTCTTTCTGCTCCCTCCCTCCTCCTACCACCCCCGGTTGTTCGTCTGTGCACGCTGGGTTTTCTTGCCCGAATGGAACCGGTACATGTGGTCTCCTTAATACCAATACGAATATCCTGCCCGCTCTCTCGACCGGCGTTTTTTCCCTCTTGCGCTCTGTTGTGACTGGTTGACATCCATGAAGGCGGGCGGTTACATTTGTCATCGCTATGACTTTTCTCATACCAAGTTCCACCCCATGTTGCCGCCCTTTGTCTCCGCACCTTTTTTGGGTCTTCGGTGAGGAGAGAGATAACAGGGGATCCAGGCGAATGTCCTTTACTGTCGTGGTGCGGGGTGCAGGCTGGGCCAGACGCAGAGCTGCACTCTTTTCTTTCCCCGGCCCAACCAACCGCCTTACTCTAGGGAATCCTGTCCCACGACTTATTAGCACTTTAACTGGAGAGCCCTCGCCACCGAACACTCCAGAAACCTTCTTTACAACTCCATCCCCACTCCCTTTGATGTTGCCTTTGGTCACAAAAGCTAACGTGATTGTTTCTAAACAACAAAGTCCCACTTTTTTTTTTTTCGAACATGTTATCACAATGAATGGTTTTCTAAGAACCATAGCCACCTCTTGCACCTTTCTTCAGGAACCCAGACGCACAGCAGGATAATTAATTCACGAAGGCACCCCGACCGATACGCACTCGCTCTTTTGCGGCCAGTACAACGGGTTTCGGTTATGTCTACATACCCCGTTCCAGGAGTTGTCGGGTGGCCGCCGCCTCGTCTCGGCCAAGAAAACGTCCCCACTGCAGACCCCCCCGACAGCTGCCACCTCGCATTGCGTGCGCGCGTGCGCGCGGCACCACAATCACAAACACACACACACACACACCACACACACACACAAATATGAATCTCATTATCTAAATAAGAGATGCAGGACTATTTCTAGTTATATTTCAACATTGTTCTTGTAAGGAAATCATTTTGAAAGAGGTCAAAGTCAGTTCTGTAGATATTAGTGCACCACTTCATTTGCCTCTGGCCTCTCGTATTCCTTTTTGTTTATCTAGTGTACTCCCTATAGCTTCCTGGCAAGAAACAGGGCACAGTTTGATTCGTGATTGTTTGATCTTGATTGTTCACTGTGTCAACCCCATGGTAGCCGGCATCTTCATGATGGTGCGTCAGAACCCCCCAAGCCAATACATTCTTCTTACGAAAAGACGTGCGGGGTACGTCGATGCCGCCAAGGAATTGGACAAACAAAGTACAGGCACTCCAAGGACACGACGCATTTCGACCCTATTGGGGTCTGCTTCAAGCAAAAAGAATAGATTAATTTTTAATAGGAAGTCAACAAAGAACGAAGAGAGAACGGAGAAGGACTATGTCGTCCATTCTAACACTCATACTCAATCCCCCCTTATGTCACCTGTCTGCGTCACATTTCTTCATCTTCGAAAATCAACAAGTTGCAATCTGAACGAGTTTATCGATCTTCTAAACTGATCCCTCACTCTCCTAGTCAGGTATTCACCACCCAAGCCTTCCCTCCATGAATCACACTTCATTCCAAACTTAGCGCAGGCCAGGAGCTGCCTTTTTTCCTACACGGACTGCTGACGGTCATAAGCCATTTCCACTCAACCAATGGGACATCCTGACACGGTCCACAGTTCGCACACCATCACCTCCCAAGAAAAACGGATGCAACTCCACATGTACCTCACCCTCACCTTCAAAGATGCCATCCATGCCACTGCGCCACGCATTCCCTTTGGGACAGAGCTCTGCTGGGAGACTATGATCAGAGGGGGGAAGTATTCTTCAAGCGTTGGTGGAATGAAGGGCCGTCGCGGGCTACGGGAGCTCCTGCCCACGCCTCATACCAGCAGAAGGATGAGAAAGGCCATCCCCCAAGCCCCCATGGTAGGACTAGAGAGCGGAAGTGCAGAAAACCTGACGCAGTCCTAGAGTCATACCCTCCCAGCCTCCACCTGTGCAGGTGGCAGTGTCCCCAGGGCCTGCAGGCTGCTACAGGTGCCAGTCCAAAGAGCTGTGTACTCTGCGACTGAACATCTGCAAGAGACCACACAGTTCACCAGTGTCCGCACCGGTCAGGGTGTTCCAGGTACGCCATAGACTGACGTGCACCAGCAGCAGTGATGTGGTGTACCTCATCAATTGTGCACGCTGTGGGGACACGCAGTACGTTGGGGAGACGGGACAGCCACTAAAGAAAACGCTTTTATGGCCACAGGTCAAGCATAAAAAATGAAGGGACCAGAGAGAAACGGAAGGCTGCCGTGCTGAAACCCTGGTAGCCAAACACTTCCAAGCCAACAACCACTCCATGGCGGACATGAGGGTTATTTGCAATAGAACAGTGCCACTCCAAGGAAGAAATGCGTGCGAACGCAAAGTCAGGGGAACGATTGTGGCGCCACAAAACTGAAAAACAAATTACCCTGGACGGGGGGGGGTGTGCCGGGGTTGTTGGGGGGGGGGGGGGGGGGGGGGGGGACCGGGGGGGGGAAAGATACGAAGGAAAAGAGAGAGAGAGAGAGAGTAGGAGAGAGGAGAGAAAAAAAAGAAGAGAAAAGGAAGAGGGAGAAGAGAAGAGGGGGGGGAAGGAAGAGAAGGGAAGGAAGAAGAGGGGAAAGGACAGAGGGGAGGACAGAGAAGAGAAGAGGGAAGGGGGGAGCGCGGCAGGAGACGCCCCAGACCGGGGGGGGGGGCCGGGGTCGGGCCCAGGCGGGCCCCCACCGACCGCGCGACGCAGCCAGCCGTCCCCCTTTTTTTTTTTTGTTTTTCTCCTCTTCTTTTCCTTTCCCTCGGCCCTCCCCTTAGCTGAGGCCCCTGCGCTAAGACCGCCCCATCGCGCTATCAACACTTTGGTGCGGCCGCCCTCTTCTGTGCTGTGTGGTGGCCTTTTTATGCGTGAACTGTGGGGGCCGGGTAGCTCGCTCGTCTGGTGGCCGGCCTTCCTATTGGCCCCCACCCCCCCCCCCTCTCCCCCACCCCCCCCGGTCGGTGTACTTTTTATGTACCGTCCTGGGAGCCCGTCCCATACACCCCGGACCGGCCGATTTTGACCCCACACCAAGAGAGAGAGGAAAGGAAAGAAAAGAACACAAAAATTACAAAGTTTGACGACAAAACCGAGAGATCCAGTAAATACGACAAGAAACGATGAACCGTACTGGAAATGGATAAACACAATAAAAACCGTCAAAGGAGCGATACGAGGTGTTTCCAAAAAGGTGACAGTACTGATGAAACAGACAAAGTAAAGAACGGAAAATCGTGGCAGAGACAAATGGTGCTTTTGTTGGATCAAGTGCGCGCGCACACACACACACACCACACACACACACACACACACACACACACACACACATATGATTACAACACACATGCATCACACACCACAAACACACAACACAACACACACCACACACACACCACACACCACACACACCGCGCTTGCACAGAGAGAGAGAGAGAGAGACAGACAGACAGACAGACAGACAGACGCACACAGACACATAGACACACACACACACACACACACACACAACACACACACACCACAGAGAGAGAGAGAGAGAGACAGACACACACACACACACACACACCACACACACACACACACACACACACGGGCGCACCGCAACGCGCGCGCGCGCGCGCGCACACACACACAACACACACACACACTCTCACTCTCTCTCTCTCTCTCTCTCTCTCTCTCTCTCTCTCTCTCTCTCTCTCTCTCTCTCTCTCTCTCTCTCTCTTTTAAATTGCTTACATATTTGGTCTGGGCCTCGACCCTGGTTATATTTCTTTTTAACTCTTCCCTTCCCCATTCTCAATTCAACTCTATAAAAACTCCTCTCTCACTCTGTAGTTCTTTTTTCTGTGTCTCTCACTTTCTCTGCCTCTCTCTTCGTCCATATGTGTGTATGTGTGAATATGCTCCTACTTCCTGCATACATCATTTGTTCCCTCCCACCCCCTCCCGTCCTTTGTTCCATATACCCTGGTCACCTCCACCATCCCCCCTGTTTTCCCAACTAATCCCCATATATATATATATATATATATATATATATAAACAAAGCTTGTTCTTATGTCTTAGATTGGAAAAATAGGGGGAGATAAGCATTTATATCTGCAGCGGTAGTTAAGTCTGCCTAACTAACAGTATGTGCTTGAGAGGGTGAATGGGGAATAATAAATAGTCTCAAGATGAGCCTACAGCAAGCTTATAGTCTCCAAGGGGGAGACAATTTCCAATGGGGAGGAGGAAAACTCACTAATACATAACTCCTGGTCAGATACCGGTATTTTGAAACCTGATTGTTTCTCCTCTGTGACAGCGGAAAGTGGTAATTTGACTCCTCTGCCTTTTCAGTTTAAGAAGAATGCTATCCCAGAAAAGGCTGGTGTGCAAGTACCGTAGTATGTTTGTTGAGTTTAAAAAAAAAAAAAAAAAAAGTGTCACCTAAGAAGCAAAAGAAAATCATGAAAGAGCAAAACAAGTTACATTTTCCTGTTAAAAAAAGTAGAAAACATAAAAAAATAACCTCTTAAGACACAAATGCCGAGGGCCAGTTCTTGGAATGAATCCCAAGGGACAAGGGACTGATTACATTAAACTAAAACAATTCCAAGGATAAGTAGCCGAGCACCTTTCCAGCAACTTACAGAGCAGCTTGGTGTTGCAATGACTGCAAGAAATATGCAATTATAAACAAAGCTTGCTCTTATGTCTTAGACTGGAGAAATAGGGGGAGATAAGCATCCATATCTGCAGTGGTAGTCAAGTCTGCCTAACTAACAGTATGTGCTTGAGTGGATGAATGCGGAATAATAAATGCTTCTCAAATGAGAAGCTTATAGTCTCCATGGGGAGGGGGGGGGGGGGGGAGGGGAGACAATCTCCAATGGGGAGGAAACTCACTGACATATAACTCCTGGTCAGATACCGGTATTTTGAAAACCTGAATGTTTCCTCCTCAGTGACAGTGGAAAGTGGTAACTTGACTTCACTGCCTTTTCAGTTTTAAGAAGAATGCTATCCCAGAAAAGGCTGGTGTGCAGTACCGTAGTATGTTTGTTGAGTTAAAAAAAAAAAAAGAAAAAGGTGTCGCCTAAGAAGCAAAAGAAAATCATGAAAGAGCAAAAACAAGTTACATTTTCCTGTTAAAAAAAAAGTAGAAAACATAAAAAATAACCTCTTAAGACACAAATGCGAGGGCCAGTTCTTGGAATGAATCCCCAAGGGACAAGGGACTGATTACATTAAACTAAAACAATTCCAAGGATAAGTAGCCGAGCACCTTTCCAGCAACTTACAGAGCAGCTGGTGTTGCAATGACTGCAAGAAATATGCAATTATTAAAACAAAGCTTGCTCTTATGTCTTAGACTGGAGAAATAGGGGGAGATAAGCATCCATATCTGCAGTGGTAGTCAAGTCTGCCTAACTAACAGTATGTGCTTGAGTGGATGAATGTGGAATAATAAATGCTTCTCAAATGAGCTTTCAACA
>JADBJO010004287.1:180000-185000 GCA_016801955.1 Conus betulinus | reverse complement strand
CAATGATTCTTTGTTTAAAGCATTTGATAAAGGCTGCAATATTTTCGACACCTGGTTATCCCATACAAAAGAAAAACCATAAGAATATAGGCACTTACGAACATTTGTGGCCCAAGTCTTCTTTCTGTTAATATCAAGATCATATAACACTTTATACGCTTTAAATGGTAGCTTTTAATTTTCCATCCTTGTCAATTTTAGCCAATAACTGATACATTTAACGTACGAGTTTAAATAGATAGGATACCTCCCCATTTCTCCATATACCAAATCTTATTAGGAGTACGACTGTCGACGTTCAAAAAGCGTTTCATGGCAAACAGATGCAGCTTTTCAATAACATTGCCACCTTCGAACGCCCATATTTCAGCCCCGTATTGTAAAATTGATTGAACTTGTGAATCAAATAACTTTTTAAATATATTAAACAAACTACGGTCAAGCTTATACATTATTTTAAATATAATTAGAACAGCTCTTTTTGCTCTGTTAACTATATCTCTACATGCATATGTAAAACTCAGCCTGGTGAAAAGAATATACCCAGATACTTATACACGTTTACTACTTTTACTGGCTCAGTTCCATACATCCATTGTTCATGCCTAGCTAGATACCCACCCTTGCGAAAAACAATGATATTTGTTTTCTCCATATTCACTTTTAGCTCTAGTCTCATTGCAGCTGCATACAAACTATTCAACTGTCTATGTAGACCAACAACCGATATTGATAACAAGATAATATCATCCGCAAAGAGTAATATGAACAATTCTATCAAATCAAAGGACACACCATGTTTGCCATTTTCTATAATTTCTAGTGCAAGTTCGTTGACGAACAACGAAAAAAGAATCGAGCTGCAAACATCACCTTGCTTTACTCCCCTTGTGCAATTCACAACTTCTGATAATTTACCCCCACTTCTTATCCTAGCCTTTACATCTCTATACATACTCTTAATACATCTGTATAATTTACCACTGACTCCATTTTTTTAGCAACACATGCCATAGCAAATTTCTAGAAATGGAGTCGAAAGCTTTCTCGAAATCTACAAATGCAACGTACAACTTTGATTCTTTGCAAACTGTTTCTGAATGGCAGCTAGCAATGTAAATACATGATCTATCATACAGTAGTCCTTCTTAAAGCCTGCTTGATGTTCCCCAGTTATGTTATTTAAATTTACCCACTCTTGTAATCTGCTGTTGATTATTGAGCTATATAACTTACTACTTATATTACACAGTGATATACCTCTGTAGTTGTTCATGTTATTGACCTTGCCTTTCTTAAAAAGGGGTATAATAGTTGACTCAGTCCAGTCATCTGGATAGATGCCATTACTGAATAAATGGTCAAATAATTTTACTAAAAACATTAATACTGTCTCCCCTGCGTTTTTAAAGAACTCTCCAATTAAATCAACAGGTCCAGCCAATTTACCATTCTTCAGCTTTCTAACTGCTATCATTACCTCGTCCCTAGGTATCGGTCTGTCATAAAACTCATCACCATCCTCTACTGTATCATCATCTGGAAAATAATGTATTTCTCTATCTAATAATATCTCAAATGACCAAACCACTGATCAATGGATATGTTATTTTGTGGTTGTGTTTTCTATGAGAGAATTTCTTAACCGTTTCCCAAAAAGTCTTCTGGCATTTAACAGAATCAAGCAGTTCCTTTAACATTGACTCATTTCGTTCCTCCTTCTTCCTCATAATCATGTTTTTGTATTCTCTTCTAGCTATACAAAATCTAATTCGGTCATTTTTATCCCGTGAACGCTTAAACAATCTATGAAGTCTTTTCACTTTTCGTTTGTTTGATTTGCATTCGTAGTCAAACCATCCTTTACTTGACTGCTTATGTATCGGTATTCGTTTCCTCATATGTCCTGCCTTATCTTTAACAATCTGCTTAAACCTATCCATTGCTAAGTTGATATCAACATTGATTAAGTCTGTGGCAACTTCTAACTCTTTTATTACTTTATTTGAGTTCATTGAGTCAAAAATGTCTGCGCATATGATGAAATCCATTTATATTTATCAATGAACATGTCATCACTCTTATTATCAGAACAAAGAGAGAGACATAGAGAGAGCAAGAGAGAGACATATTCAGAGAGAGAAAGAGAGAGAGAGAGAGAGAGAGAGAGAGAGAGAGAGAGACAGACAGACAGACAGACAGACAGAGAGAGAGAGGAGATTGAGATGGACAGACAGACAGATAGACATACAGACAGACAGACACAGGGAAAAAAGTGATGCCTCGAACAATTAAACAGTCACATATTGTCTGTAGGCCACACAGCTCAGCAATAATTAACGTGCTAGTATTGGTATCAATGAAATTCATCATTCCCTGTTTGTTGAACAAGAGACTTGCTATTATCTGTCCATCTTGCAATGTGTTGTATTCGTCCTGAATCCTGGATATATGGTGGAGTCACAAAGATGTTTGGAGGAAGGCAAAAAGCAGCAACAGGGACAAAAACCGACAGATATTGACTGCTCTGTATAGGTTGCTGATGCTGAGTTTGCTGAGAGAGAGAGAGAGAGAGAGAGAGAGAGAGAGAGAGAGAGAGAGAGAGAGAGAGAGAGAGACCGACCGACCGACCTACAGACAGACAGATCGAAAGACAATCATTTGCATGCCTGTTTATATAGTATATTGAGTGTGAAACAGAGATAGGTGTCTGCTCAGTGATACGTGTGTTTGTGTCTCTTGATTTTTTTGGGTTTGTTTGTGTGTTTGTTTGTTTTTTTAGTAGCAGAATGCTAGTTGTCTCTTTGAATGTCATATATTCTTATTATATTGTTGATATTGATAAGGGTTATCAGTCAGGAATGAAGAGACCACTGGAAAAATTTGTCTGTTACATTCCTTGCGGTAAAATATTAGGTACCATAAGCAACTTCCTGATCTTCTTTATTCATTTATTTGGGTATTTATATGAATGTATGCATATGTCTTTCTCCATCTGTTCAGGTTTTCATATGTCTCAAAATGCCAGACCAACTGAGTTTCGTTAAATGACTGTTCTTTGAGTTTTTGTTTCAAAATACATTACTGCATCAACCAAACCTGAGACGTATAGTCATCAGGCTGGTCAGAAAATTTCAGCGACAGTTTCAACGATTTATCCATAACAACTCGATTGTATGGGTCACATCTTCTTATATACGTCAGTCCAGAACAGATTCAACAACCCTAAGTAGGAGGTGGCTGCTCAAACACACACATACACACACACACACACACACACACACACACACACACACACACACACACACGCACACACACACACACACACACACACACACACACACACCGTCATACACACCGTCATACAGGCAGACAGACAGACATATAGACAAAGAGACAGACAGGGTAAACACACACACACACACACACACACACACACACACACACACACACACGCACGCACGCACGCACGCATGCACACACACACACGCAGACACACACACACACACACACACACACACACGCACACGCGCGCGTGCGCGCGCGCACGCACGCACGCACACACACACACACACACACACACACACACACACACACTTCACACACAAACATAAAACACACACACAGAGACAGATGGACAGACAGACAGACAGAGAAACAGAGACAGACAGACATAGAGAAAATCAGACAAACAGAGTCAAAGAGACATAGGCGTTCGTGGTAGGGAGAGGGGGCAGGACGGGTGACACAAAGAAAGTACCCCCAGGACAGTTCTCTCACCACAATTTATGTTGATGCAAAATGTCACTGTACATGGTCCAGCAGTTGGAAGCCAATCAAAGCGATAGAAATACATGGAGAGGCAATTAAAGCCCGTCGTAGGGTTGCGCTGTGCATGTCTTGCCCCAAGGAACAGGTCATGTGGAACATACGTCTACCCGTTTGAATCACGTGAAAGGTGGGTCTGTGATAAATGTTTTCCGCCTCAGCACGTTTTTTTTTTCCCCGATGGACGGGATCCGGGAGAATGTAAATGCTTAGATGTGGGGTGCAGGTTGGCCCAGACGAAGCGCTTATCTTTCTCCCCTGCCAAAACACTACTTAGGGAAGATATTTACAAATACTTTAAATGGAGAAACCATCTTATAAACTGCACAAGATTAATTTCCTTTGATGTTCCTTTGGTCAAAAGCTAAGCCTGTATTCGTTTAAACAATAAATGTACCAACTTTTTTTTTTGAATATGTATAACAATAAATGGTTTTCTAATGAAATTCAGTTTGATTTTTCATGGAAAGAAAGCACAGCAGAGATAAGTTAATTTGAAGGCGAGTCAGCACTAACTCTTTTGTGTGCAGTAAAAAGTTTGAGGTTACTGTTTATACTTGTGGGCTGTGGGTAGGGTGACAGAAAAAGACTTGTGCACACACACACACACACACACACACACACACACACACACACACACACACATGAATTTCATTATCCAAAAAATAGCTCAGACTATTTCATTATATTCAACCATTGGTTCCTGTATAGGAAATCTTTTGAGAAAGTCAACAGTTCTGAGACATTAGGGAAGGTGGGAAGGTGGCTTAATTTCTCCTCCATCTTGGGAAAGAAACAGGACACATTTTGATCTTGATTACACTGATGTTAGCAAACCTGGCCAACCACATATTTTATCTTATTCTGTAACGATGCATATACAGGACAAATATCCTCAACATCTTAAAGTTTACACAGATGGTTCAGTAATGTCTAATAATCAGTCAGGTTCTGATTTTGTATACCATCACAAAATGTTGAAAGGGTATATTCAATCGGGAAAGGCAGATCAATATTTGTCACCAAAATGATAGCTATTATAATGGCATTGTCACATTTAATTGACTTGCCACAATCGATATATAAAGTAGTTATTTGTGTGGATTCAATGTCTGTTCTGTAAACCATAAAATTTCCAAATACCATTTTGAACTTTTTTTGTGTGTAAATGA
>JADBJO010004287.1:150000-162500 GCA_016801955.1 Conus betulinus | reverse complement strand
TGTGGCTGATAAAAGGAAAGGTAAAATGGGCTGCCGTGCTTGCTTGAAATGCTTTGCTCACCTTCGGGTTGCCTGAATCCATGGATAACCCCACTCTATTAATACCATATATATATATATATATATATATATATATATATATATATATATATATATATATATATATATATATATATCTTTCACCTCAGCTAATAGTCTGCATGGATAATTGGAACTGTATACAACATTAATTGAACCCAGCTGACTGAAGACACACAAACATGATACAGACCCTGCAATCATTGAAAAGCCACCAAATTTGCTCATGATCCTAGCGCAATTCTTCCAGAAAAATTCCATCTCCACCAACAGCTATTTAGTAATGGACACGTAGATAGTTACTTCATGTATTTGATTTCTAGAAAAAAAAGTGATCAGAACAGAGAGAGAGAGAGAGAGAGAGAGAGAGAGAGAGAGAGAGAGAGAGAGAGAGACAGAGAGAGAGAGAGAGAGACAGACAGACAGACAGACAGACAGACAGACACAGATGGATAGACGAACAGACATAGGCACAGGAAAAGAAGAGGTGTTTTGAACAAATAAAAAGTAATTTGTTGTATGTAGGCTACAGAGTCCAGCAATAATTAACGTGCTAATATTAATGTCTATGAATATCATCACACTCTCGTTTCTGTTTATTTCATCTTGCTGTTTGCTGTATTCGTCCTGAACCCTGGATTTCAGGAGTTATAACAAGCATGGTTTGAAGGAAGGAAAAGACAGCAAAGGGAACTAAAACAACAGATACTGACTGCTCTTTGCAGGCAGCCGATGAAGAGTTTGCTGAGTGAGACAGAGAGAGAGAGAGAGAGAGAGAGAGAGAGAGAGAGAGAGAGAGAGGCAGACAGACAGACAGACAGACAGACAGACAGACGAACAGATAAAAAGACATTCATTTGTTAGCCTGATTATGTGGTATAAAGTGTGAAACAGAGACAATAATCTGCTACGTGACGTGTGATTTTTTCGCAGCAAAATGCCTGCTGGCTCTTTGAATATCATATGCTGTTGATATATTGTGCTTTAGAAGGCTGTATCAGTTGGGGATGAAGAGAACACTGCAATAAAAATCGGTCTGTTGCATTCCTTATAGCATGATATTAGTTATGATTGTCTCCTCACTGTTCTTATTAGCTCATTTAGTTAGGCATTTGTGTATATGTATGCATATGTCTTCATTTCCATCGGTTCAGGCTTTCATGTGTCTCGAAATGCCAGACCAACTGAGTTTTTATTATAGGGCTGTTTTTCATGTTTTGTTTTGAAATATATTGCTGCATCAACCAAACCTGAGAAATAGAGACATCAGGCTGGGCAGGAAACTTCTGCAACACTTTCAAAGATATATCCATTAAGTGGACACAACCCTACTGTATGGGTGCAGTCTCTTATACTCCAGTCCAGGATAGGTCTGAGTAGCAGATAGATGCTCTCTCTCTCTCTCTCTCTCACTCTCTCTCTCTATCTGAGTTCTGAGTTCTCTGTCTCACACACACACACACACACACACACACACACACACACACACACACACACACACACACACACACAATACTGACTGACTGAAACCAATTTATTGTCATATTAACTCAAGGTTGTACTGACGTACACACACACACACACAGACACACACACACACACACACACACACACACACACACACACACACACACACACACACAGAGAGAAATAGACAGGCAGCTTAACTGACAGACAGACAGACATACACACAAAACACAGACAGACAGACAGACAGACAGAGACAAAGACTGGGAGACAGACAAACATGCATACAAGGAGACAGACAGAAATAAAGAGACATAGGGGCTGGGGGGAGTCAGGTGGAAAGGGTAAGCAGGATGGGGGAGAGACACGGAAAGAAAATACCCTCAGGAAAATGTATCTCGTTAAGAGTCATGTTGATGCAAAGTGTCACTCAACATTGCCCAGCAGTTGGAAGCCAATGAAAGCTATTTAAATACATGGAGGTGTGCGTGTGTGTGTGTGTGTGTGTGTGGGATTAATGCTAATCGTAAGGCTGCATTGTGCATGTATTGCCTGAAGAAACACATGCCATCTGATCATCCATCTGCCTGGTTGAGTCACGTGAAAGATGGGGTCCGCGATAAACGTTTCCGCCTCAGCACTTTTTCCCAAGGGAGGTAATTTTGGAGACTGTAAATGCTTGGGTGTGGGGTGCAGGTTGGCCCAGAGGCAGTGCTTGCCTTCCTCCCCTGCCAAAACGCTACCAAGGGAAGATGCCTACAGGCACGTTAAAGGAGAAACCATATTATAAACACAAGATAAATTTCCTTCGATGCTCCTTTGGTCAAAAGTTAAGCCTGGGTTCGTTTAAACAATACAAGTATCAACATGTGTTTTCTTTTTCAAAATATGTATACCAATAATGGTTTCCTAATGAAATTCACTCTTTATCCTTCATGAAAAGAAATGACAGCAGAGACGAATTACATTCAAAGGTGAGTCAACACTAAATCTTCTGTGTGCAGTAAAAAGGTTGAAGTTACTGTTCTCTATTCCCTTCGATAAGAGGATCAATTATTCCATATTTGTGTGTTGACTCCTTTCTTCTTTGTAATCTTTATTCTTGTTTGTTGTTTCAATGGTTTCTCTGTCTTTTTTTCCTTTTAAAGTCATCTACGCCTTAACTATAATGCATGAACTTTTTAATGTTATGAAGATATGTGTGTTTGTTAAAAGTTTTGTATGTCTTAGTCGCTAGTCATACTTAGTCCCTTAACGGGGCAAGGGCCGGATGAAAAAAAAAGCATGTGTCTGCTTATCTGTTACCCTTGGAAATAAAGATTATCAAGAGAGAGAGAGAGAGAGAGAGAGAGAGAGAGTCGTTTGGTTTGCCACTGCAGTTTCTTAGTAAAATAAAAAATATACTTGAAGAAAACAACATTATAAGTATAATAAGCAAGGATTTTAAAAAGGTGAAATAAAGTGAATGCAAATAAAAAGGGAAGTCTTTCTAAAAGGTTATTAAATCATCATTTACTTCACAAGACGGATGACTCGGCCTAGATTAATGCCTGAGGACAGGTATAAATAACGCTTCATAAAAGCCAACAACAACTTCGCTCTGCACTCTGCTAGCGTCTGCGTCTGCTGGTCTCCCTTGTGATCTACGAAGCTTCATCCGGCACATCAGACGTAAGCCGTGTTAATCTTGTAGGGGTTGTTTTTGGTGTTATTTGTTTGTCTTTGGTTTTCATTTCTTCTTACTATCTGTTTGTGTTTCATTTACATTCTTGATCGTTCAAACATTTGCTTTCTTCTACTTCTTTATTCTCTTTTATGTTTCTGTTCTCTTCTTTTCTTTATTCTCTCTCTCTCTCTCTCTCTCTCTCTCTCTCTCTCTCTCTCTCTCTCTCTCTCTCTCTCTCTCTCCCACCACTTCATTTTCCTCCTCTTTGAGATCATTCTAAAATTCGTTTGAAACTTATGGTAATTTAGGTGTTCAGGACCTGTACCTTCCTTTGAAGGGACATGAACAGGGTATATGATATAAAGTTGACTTTGTGTGACACTGGGCATAGATTAGGAGATGGAGACAGAAGTAAAACGTTGTTTGTGCAAAAGTTTGAAGCACTACAGGTGACAAATCAAATAGGTGTATCTTCGTACATGTGACAGATTTGGCATAGTTATATAGAATTTACAGCTTGTATAATGTGTAAGCAATGTCTAATGTCACTTCTGAGCCCCATCTACGATTCAATGTCATCGGATTATCATTTCGTATTCAGAAGGAAATGTCCATGTAGCTCATCGTAGAAAAACCTTTATTGTTCTCCCCCACCCCCTCCCTCCCTACCGTGTAATTCTTCCAATCCGAATCGAGTCCATGTCAATCTTCAGTCTTGGGATTCATTACTTTGACTGAATTTGTTGATGCCATCAGTAAGGGCAATACCACGTGCAAGTTTGCATTGTTTTTGTCCAAAGTCCATCTATTGCACCGAATAGATGTTCCTCAGTCTCTACGGCGTATAATCTGGGAAATCATCTAGTGTGTTTACTCAGCTATAACATGCTCGTGCGCTTGCTCCATTTGTCTTGTTTTCTGTTCATACTCTGTGCCATCTTAGTTGTATTGCACCAACGCCTCTCATTCTAACCTCTCGTCATGAACACAGCCCAGATCGGCCTTACCACAGCTCTGGCACCTTCAGTCAACAGCGAGAAATCAAACTCAAGTCATCGTTAGGAGACACTACTCCTGCCGAGTCTCTTTGCTGGTGTTCAGTGGTGGATGTTCTGATCCAACGTAGGCAGGACAGCACATACTAAGCCCCACATGAACAACAGGAATTGCTTGGTCGCGGGGCCACCAGTACGACTGAGGTTTCCCTCCAGAGGACAGTCTCCATGAATTCGCTGATAGCAGTGACCGCAGTAGAATCAAACCAAACAACAGACATGGAGAGGCACTCAAACCCGAGGCCACTATGGGAGCAGGACATCAAGAGCTACAGAATTTGAGACAATTTTGTCATGCTTATCGTTGGCAATGATGAAAAGGAAGGTACACATTTCCATCCTGGGTCTGAGGCTCCATTACAGGGTTTTACATTATGTGTACTTTCATAGCGCATATTCTTCTCTGTTTTAGCATTGAGCCATGATCTCTGCGAATAAATTATCTTCTCGATGTCTATGTTCCTGTCTCTGCCCCCCCCCCCCCCCCCCTCTCTCTCTCTCTCTCTCTCTCTCTCTCTCTCTCTGTCTCCTGTGGTTCAGTTCAGTTCTTGTCAACAACAACAAAAAATCAATACCTTTATATTAAAATGAATAAGCAAAAGAAAAATAACACAAGAATAAAAGAAGAAAGAAAGCAGTAAAACAAACAAACAAACAAACAAAACAAAAGCGTATATAGCAGATGCTGTCTAAACAGCCAGCACAGCACACACACACACACACACACACACACATTGAGTGAACCGTCGATGTCAGTCTTTGAAGACGTCATCTCTGACGAATCGAACATTTTTGAAGTTGTTCAAGGACTGATCAAGAGCCCAATTGGACATTTAGTTTAACGTCTACGTTATTTTCTTAATCTTGGTGTTAGTTGCTTATTTAGTGTTTCTTTGAAAGTTTTGGATACAGTTATGTGGTGTTTTTTTCTTCTTCTTTTTTTTTTTTTTTTTTTTTTTTAAATCTAGGCCTAATTGTATTATACATACCTACGTATGCCCCAAATCAACACCAACCGTTTGCATTCATACACCCAAAAACATCACATGCACACACACACACATAACAATTACATACTGTCTAAGATCACTGTTTGGTGGATAGACGTTAAATTAAAGAACGAACGAACACATTGAGTGATATTAAGTCTTCAGAATTAATCTGAAGTGCTTATGTTGAGAATTGTGCATAACATATCCCTTTGATTGCTATATTGGCTTTCCGGACATTTTTAGAAAATACCTTTCAGAAAAGCAAGAGTGAACATCTTTCCAATATCCATATATCTCGAAACTCGCGTTTTCTGAAATATATCATCTTACATTGATGCATATTAAGCGTAATAAATACAACAGAACATAAAAAGACGGATTTACGTACATATCTCAATCTGACTCAGAGGTATAAAACAGGTCTGCATAAATACGGGGATGAAAGGGTGATATGCCTTAATCCAATGGGAATCTTCCAAAACTATGTTATTTGACAAAGAATAAACAGATAATACACACACACACACACACACACACACACACACACACACACACACACACACACACACACACACGCACGCACGCAACACACACGCACGCACGCACGCGCGCGCGCGCACACACACACACACACACACACACACACACACACACACACACACACACATACACACACGCACACACACGCACGCACACACACACACACACACACACACACACACACACACGCACACGCGCACACACACACACACACACACACACACACACACACACACACACACACACACGTACGCATACGTACACACACACACACACACACACACACACACACACACACACACACACACACGCCTGCGTGCGCGCGCGTACACACACACACACACACACACACACACACACACACACACACACACACACACACACACATCTTTTTTGTAAAGCTTAAATCAGTAGGCAACTTTCGATTCACTGAGTCTGTACACTTTCACAACACCACCGTTAGTCCTTGACCTTAGCTGTAAACTCCAAACGTCCTTCCACCTACCCCCCCCCCCCCCCCCCCCCCCCCACCCCCGCCGCTTTTCCTGGGCATAGTGACTGTCCCTCTGTCTAATTTCTTCTGTTTGAAGAATAAGATGAAGGTCGTCCTCATTGCTCTCCTGTTGGTGGCACTGGTTGCCGAGCCTGCAGCATGCGGTGACGATTATTACTACAAAGGTCACGGACACTACTACGGAGGTCATGGTGGCCATGGGTATGGCTACGGTCATTATCACCCAGGCCATGGTGGCCATGGGTATGGCTACGGTCGCGGCTACGGTTATGGTCGGGGGTATGGCTATGGCTACGGCCATAGGTACGGGTACGGCTATCACAAGGGCTATGGACATCACGGACACTACCATGGGAAATACCACGGTTAGTATAAAGGACTTGGCCATGGTTACCGTGAGTCTCCAATCTGTATACCTGCCTTTGTGTATGCTTGGCTATTTGTCTGTCTGTCTGTCTTATG
The DNA here is from genome assembly GCA_016801955.1 of Conus betulinus. NCBI lineage: Eukaryota > Metazoa > Mollusca > Gastropoda > Neogastropoda > Conidae > Conus > Conus betulinus. Next base: position 155,726 of record JADBJO010004287.1, on the reverse strand, counting down.
CTCAGCTGTTTGTTTCTCTCTCTGTCTCTCTGTCTCTCTCTGTCTCTCTGTCTCTCTCTCTCTCTCTCTCTCTCTCTCTCTCTCTCTTTATTTCTCATGCCAAATTGTCACTATTAAGAGTTTCTTCAAGGCAGCTGTATGACACAGAAGAAAAAAGTGGACACTCCGCTACCCCCCCCCCCCCCCCCCCCCCCCCCCCCCCCCCCCACACACACACACCTCAAGTGATGCCGAGGGTTGGAAAGAGGCACAACAGAGATCTCGCTATCAACGCTTTATCCACCAACACTCAGACAGGCCAAGTCGGAGTCACTCTACTAGGATGCTAAGGCCACCTCTGTCATCCTTGGCAACAAACACACGGTGACGTCGAGCCGTTTTCAGTTGCCAAGCCGCCTTTTCCATTACTGCGGTCCTTCTTCTGGAGGCTGTCTGTTGCAGTGTATGTGAGATGTAGAGTTTATTCGGTGTCCAGTTGTCTGTCTGCAGCGACGATGATCTAGCTGGAAAGAGCAGTCACTGACCAACCGTTGTTCCAGCTTCTTGCTCTTAAAACTGTGGATGAGAGAAAAAGGCGGCTTGGCAACTGAACGCGGCCTGACGTCACCGTGTGTCTGTTGTCAAGTATGAAAGAGACGGCCTTAGCATCCTCGCATATTATGTGATGAGTATTTCTAATATGCTTGAAGAGAAATTGGTACACAACGTTACAGTTTTTGATGCAGACAAAGTTGGTTTCTAGCAATCCCTTGTCTTTTTCCATTACGTGTAGAAGTACAATAGCATTCAAAACAAGAAAATGTAGTAATAATAATGTGGAAGCCCACTTTGCAATTGTCGTAATACCGTAACCAATTATAGTTGTACCGACAGAACACTAAGACATAGTTCTCAGCACAGCCAAAAGCATATACCTTCCAGAACTGTTACTATAGTATTAGCAGTTGCAGCACATAATGCGAAAAGCAGTAGTAGTTATGATAAAAGTCGAAGAGGAGGAAGAAGAAGAAAAAGAAAAGAAGAAGAAGAAGTAGAAGACGTGGGAGGAGGATGAGGAAGAGGGAGGAGGAGGGGTAGAGAAGGAGGAGCACTAGCAGCAGGAGAAGGAGCTGGAGGGGAGGAGGAGGAGGAGGAGGAGAAGGAGGAGGTGGGGGGTGAGGGCGGAGATGCAGAAGACGAGGAGGAGGAGGAGGAGGAGGAGGAGGAAAGAGAGGAGAAGGGGGAGGAAGATGTCCGTAAGTTTCTCTTGAGAAAAAAAAAACGCATAACATTGCTCGGGTGCCGCTGCTCTGTAGCTGCTATGGATGGCAGTACTAATAAGGTGGACAACGACTACAACGATGATGAGTTCGAGGCGACCATGATCTCTACAATGATGACAATATTTATGGCGCGGTAATAGCAATGTATTCATGAAAATGACAATAACAACGATGACGACGACGACGGAACCGACAACGAGGATGACAAGGGCCTCAAGGATGATGATGATAAAGAATGATAGTAATGACGACGACGACGACGACGATGACGACGATGACGATCTTGATGATTATGATGATGATGTTGATGACGACGACGATGACGACAATGGCGTCGGCGACGACGACGACGACGACGACAATGCTGACGACGACGACGACGACGACCACGACGACGACGACGGCAACGGCGACGACGACGACGACGACGATAATGCTGATGACGATGATGATGATGATGATGATGATGATGATGATGATGGTGACGACGACGACGTTAATGAGTTGTGTTTGTGTTCAACGTATATTCCAGACCACAAGTACTATTAAGCGATCACGCTAGATGCAAGCGTCTAGGGCAACCAGGCTGATGTCAACCCATGGAGAAGTGGACTGCCCTGACTCTCTGCTCGGTCACCTGTGACATGTTGGTCACACCGAACGTTTCACGAACATAAAGGTCTATTGGAAAAAAAAATCGTGCTTAATGGGCTGCTGTATCGGACAGACTGGTTGGCTGAATGATGACAGTAAATCTGTTGGTCAAGTCAAGTCAAGTCAAATCAAAATGATCTTTACTGGGTTAAATAATAAGCTTCAAAGCTTTTTTCATCCTGCCCTCACACACACACACACACACACACACACACACACACACACACACACACACACACACACACACACACACAAATCGTCGACGAAACCAACAAACAAAATTATTGATCAACACATTAAGAAGAAAAAAACACAGAAGGAATTGACACATTCAAAGTATCATAATACTATCGAAAACGATTGAAGAGAAGTTAAGTACATATTCTAAATAACATTACCAATGTCATCATATACGAGAGAGAGAGAGAGAGAGAGAGAGAGAGAGAGAGAGAGAGAGAGAGAGAGAGAGAGAGAGAGAGAGAGAGAGAGAGAGAGAGAGAGAGAGAGAGAGAGAGAGAGAGAGAGAGAGAGAGAGATTCGGCAATTGGATAAGCATTAATCATTCGATAATTTTTCCATCATATTCCTTTTAAGAGCTCTTTTAAATGTTCTTTTTCGAATGACATGATTTTACAGAAGATGGTGAATTGTTTCATATCGTACTTACAGAATATATAAACCTTGATTTGTAGAGATTGTTGCGGGATCTGGGGAAAGAAAGCTTGTGTGAGTGTCTGTTTTCATTGATTACAAAAGTTTTGGATTATTTTCTTTGGAGCTATTCTATTCACTACACTGTACAAGCATAAACATTTGTTGAAGAAGAGTCTTTCTTTAAACGGTAGAATATTTAATGTTCTGTATTCACTCCCTCTCAAAGTAGTAGATTTCAGATGCATTATCTTTATAGCTCTTCTATGTAGACGACTTATTTGTTTCAAATTAGTTTCACTAGAATTATCTCATAAGGTGGACGCATAGTTAATAAGAGATAAAAAATGTGTGTGAAAGAATACTTTCCTAGTTTAAAGATTAAGAACATGTTTTATTTTTGTAAGTTGATAAATTCTTTTGGATATACGTTTTCCAAGATCAGTGATGTGATCATACCATGATAAGTCATTGTCAATAATAACCGCTAATATTTTATGAGATGTTACCACCTCGATCCTTTGGTCTTTGACATATAATGATGCAAATGGGAAATTCGTTTTCTGTTGTTTTTGACGTGTGATAACAAACATGCATTTAGTTTTATCTGCATTGAAGGCCACGCGGTTCATTTCTGTCCATAAAATTAGTCTCTTGATATGACTCTGAAGGTTACCTACTAGAATGGTAGAATTAGCACTTTTGATGCAGTGAAGTGTCGTCAGCGAACATTCCACAACCGCACTTAATATACAAAGGCAAATCATTATGTAGATCCTTGAGGAACACCAAATTTCAAAGGAATTAATGTAGACCTGTTGCAACTAATTTCATCAAGTTGTTGGCGATCAGTGAGAAAAGATCTGATAAACTCTATAGTCATGCTTGATAGTTTGAAATGTGTAAGCTTTTTCATAAGATGGGAATGGCTGATAACGTCAAAAGTTTTAGCAAAATCAACAAAAAAGTATTCTAGTGAATTCCTTATTGTTTATATTAGATACACATTTATCTATAAGCTGTATGAGAGATGAATGGCAAGAGTGATTTTGTGTCGAAAAGCTGATTGATTGTCATTAATTAGATCATAATACTTCAGATGAGAATATAAATGTATTTGAACATGTCTTTCAATCGGTTTTAAGAAAAAGGAAAGAATTGAGATGGATCTATAGTTGGAGGGATTGGCAGGATCTCCATTCTTGAGCAAAGGTATCACTTTGGCCTGTTTAACTTTTACGGGGAAATATTCTTTTCAATGTACAGATTATAAGCATAGGTGAGTGTATCAGCGATAACTGTTGAAGAGATTCTAATATCTTTCCATCGATTCCGTTCAAGTCTCTGGTTCCTGACTGTTTTAAATTCAGCAACCAATTAAAAAACTTCATGAATTGAAACAGACGGTATCGAGAAAACTGAAGTGACATTTCTTGAATGACAGCATTGTTGTAGCTCTTGCAAATCGTTTTCATTAGTTTTATCACTTATTATTATGTTATTAGCAACATTTGCAAAATGAGAATTAAGATCTTCTGGTGATATGTCCTTTACTGTATTTTGAAAAGAAAGCCTTCAATTTATGATTGGTTAAAAAATTAATAGCCTTCCACATCATTTTAAAATTCTGTGAAGAAGATGAAAAATCTTGAAAATAGTTTTTCTTCGCCTTTCTTTCATAGAGTTAACTATATTTCTTTGTTTTCTGAACTGTTCTCTGTTTTTGACTTGAGATATGGTCTCTTTTATATATTTTTCTGTCTATTCCCTAGTCAGCCAAGGAGGTTTAATTACATATTTCACTCGTTTTCTTACAAAAGGAGCATGAAGAAGAAAAAAAACTCGTGGAGAGCGTGGCAGCAGAGAGTCATCAGAAGAGAAGCACCCCCTTCAAGCAAGTGTTTCGGCCCTTATCCCCTGACACTCTAGGGGGGTTGGGCCACACCCGGTTTATGACTCTGGATGTCCCTCTGCTGCCTTTTTTCCCATCGTTGGGATCAGCCATGGCTGGGATTCAAACCCATGACCCTCTGAACATGCTCATTTTCCACTTAATGGCTCGCACTCTAAGCACTGAGCCACAGAGACACCTGATATTTGTAGGAAACTTAAGCCTTATGAAGTTCACTTTTGTTCCTCCTTGACCAGATCCAGCTTGAACACCTCTCTGCCGCTTCTGCCATTGCTTTCAGGGCTCCGTCTTTTTCCCTTCCTGCAACTGAGAGCTGTTTCATGAGGCTGTATGCAGACTTTCCTACAAGCCCCCCCCCCCCCCCCCCTCCCCAGCTCCAATTTCTGCAGTGAGTACCTTGACCTGATAGCCTTCTCTCCTCAGGCTGTTTGCCAGATCAGCATACTTTTCAGTCTTGTAGATTTGAGCTGCCTCCATTCTGTTCTCATATGGCACCCGTGAGCTCGATCATGATCAGCTGCTTGCTTGACTGAGAGTGGACTACTATGTCTGGTCTCATGCCACTCTTGCTGATGATCTCTGGGTGAATCTTCCATTCTGGCAGGTCTGCAGTGCTCTCCCAGTCATCTGCCCCGTCCAGCAGATTCTGCCTGCATGTTCCGAGTAGCACCGTTGTTCTTGGCCATGATTTGCTGCCTTTCTGCCGTGAGGAATGTTGCGGGTGCTTTTGGAGTCCTGATTTTCCCTTTTGTGGTGTTGGTACTAGCCCAGACTACTTGTACAATCTCTTTGAGCACTTGGTTATGCCTCCATGTGGACCTTTCTTGAGCCAGGGCTACTTTGCATGAGCTTATGACATGCTCCACTGTTTATTTTTCATGGCAGAGGGGGCATGCAGCATCGTCTGTTTTTCCCCACTTCACCATGTTTGCATTGAGGGCAGAAGGTCATATAAAGATCTGAGAATGAAGCTGATCCTGAGAGGGTCCATGTGCCAAATGTCATTCCAAGTGAGACTTCTTTGGAGTGCATTCTCCCACGTTGTCCATTGCCCTTGTTGACTCTGCTGGACTGCTTTTTGGAGTGTGTGTGTGTGTGTGTGTGTGTGTGTGTGTGTGTGTGTGTGTGTGTGTGTGTGTGTGTGTGTTTTGTTTTACTTCTCCCTTTCTCATCTCCTCAATCATCATGTCTCTTTTGGCTTTTCCTTTTGCCTTTGACCACCATTCAGTTTTGGTCTCCCCCAGTCC
>JADBJO010004287.1:140000-142500 GCA_016801955.1 Conus betulinus | reverse complement strand
ATTGCAATAGAACAGTACCACTCCAAGAATGCGTGCAAACGCAAAGTCAGGGAACGATTGTGGCGCCACAAACTGAAAACAAATTACCCTGGCGGCCTAAATGTATGGAGCTCAGGTGGTGTCCACGATTCTTCACCTGCTGCCACTCGGACAAACTCTCTCTCTCTCTCTCTCTCTCTCTCTCTCTCTGTGTGTGTGTGTGTGTGTGTGTGTGTGTGTGTGTGTGTGTGTGTGTGTGTGTGTTTGAAAGAATGAAAAGAAAGAAAGAAAAAAAAAAGAGAGAGAGAGAGAGAGAGAGAGAGAGAGAGAGAGAGAGAGAGAGAGAACAAAAACAGAGAAAGGAAAGAAAGAGAGAGAGAAAGGAAGAACAGAACAAAAATCTTCCAGGTTTGATGACATAAACGAGGGACCAATAAATACGTACAGACGATGACGTATGCAGGATAAACGTCAAAGGAGGACTACTAGGTGTGTTCCAAGGTGACAGTCCTGATGAAGTCAAGTAAAGACGAAAATGTGGCAGAGAACTGGTGTTTTTTTTGTGATCAAGTGCACACACACACACACACACACACACACACACACACACACACACACACACATACACATGATTATGCACACATGCAAACAAACACAGAAACACACACACACACACACACACACACACACACACACATATATATATATATACACACACACACGCGAGCGCGCGCGCGCTTCCACAGAGAGAGAGAGAGAGAGAGAGAGAGAGAGAGAGAGAGAGAGAGACAGACAGAGATGTACACAGACACACACACATACAGAGAGAGAAAGAGAGAGAGAGTCCCCCACATACACACACACACATGCGCGCGTGCACACACACTCTCTCTCTCTCTCTCTCTCTCTCTCTCTCTCTCTCTCTCTCTCTCTCTCTCTCTCTCTCTTAATTGCTTACATATGTGGTCTGGTCCTCGACCCCTGGTTACATTTTTTTTTAACTCTTCCCTTCCCCATTCTCAATTCAACTGTATAACTCTCCTCTCTCTCACTCTGTAGTTCTTTTTCTGTGCCTCTCATTTTCTCTGCCTCTCTTCGTCCATAGGTGTGTATGTGTGAATATGCTCTTACTTCCTGCATACATCATTTGTCCCCTCCCACCCCCTCCCGTCCTTTGTACCATATACCCTGGTCACCTCCACCATCCCCCTGTTTTCCCAACTAACCCCCATATATATATATATATATATATATATATATGTAATGTATGTATGTATGTATGTATGTATTCAATTATAAAACAAAGCTTGCTCTTATGTCTTAGATTGAAAAAATAGGGGGAGATAAGCATTCATATCTGCAGTGGTAGTTAAGTCTGCCTAACTAACAGTATGTGCTTGAGAGGGTGAATGGGGAATGATAAATTGTCTCAAAATGAGTTCACAGCAAGCGTATAGACTCCAAGGGGGAGACAATTTCCAACCGGGAGGAAACTCACTAATACATAACTCATGGTCGGATACCGGTATTTTGAAACCTGATGTTTCTCCTCAGTGACAGCGGAAAGTGGTAATTTGACTCCTCTGCCTTTTCAGTTTTAAGAAGAATGCTATCCCAGGAAAGGCTGGTGTGCAGTACCGTAGTATGTTTGTTGAGTTTTCAAAAAAAAGTGTCACCTAAGAAGCAAAAGAAAATCATGAAAGAGCAAACCAAGCTACATTTTCTTGTTAAAAAAAAGTAGAAAACATAAAAACAATAACCTCTTAAGACACACGTGCTGAGGGCCAGTTCTGGGAATTAATCCCCAAGGGACTAATTACATTAAACTAAAACAATTGCAAGGATAAGTAACCGAGCACCATTCCATTCCAGCAACTTACAGAGCAGCTTGGTGTTGCAATGACTGCAAGAAATATGCAATTATAAAAACAAAGCTTGCTCTTATGTCTTAGACTGGAGAAATAGGTGGAGATAAGCATCCATATCTGCAGTGGTAGTTAAGTCTGCCTAACTAACAGTATGTGCTTGAGAGGGTGAACACGGAATAATAACTGCTTCTCAAATGAGCTTTCAGCAAGCTTATAGTCTCCAGGGGTGGGGGTGGGGTGGGGGGAACAATCTCCAATGGGGAGGAAACTCTCTAACATATAACTCCTGGGTCAGATACCGGTATTTTGAAACCTGATTGTTTCTCCTCAGTGACCATGGAAAGTGGTAACTTGACTTCACTGCCTTTTCAGTTTTAAGAAGAATGCTATCCCAGAAAAGGCTGGTGTGTGCAATACCGTAATATTTCTGTAGAGTTAAAAAAAAAGGTGCCACCTAAGAAGCAAAAGAAAATCATGAAAGAGCAAAATAAGCTACATTTTCTTGTGAAAAGTAGAACATATAAAAAGATAACCTCTTAAGACACCAGTGCTGAATATTTCTTGCAGTCATTCCAACACCAAGCTTCTCTGTAAGTTTCTAGAATGGTGTTTGGTTATTTACCCTTGGAATTTTTTTATAGTTTTTATATATA
>JADBJO010004287.1:132500-135000 GCA_016801955.1 Conus betulinus | reverse complement strand
TTTTCTTAAGTGATTGTCATTGTCCCAGAAATATACCAGAGAAATGAACTGTTGGGCCGTTTTCTTTGAGGTTTTATTTTGTTTTCCTTTGACAGGCAATTAGTTTGTTCTTTTTAATAGATTTGAAGACTGTTTTCTTTTTTTCTTATGTGATTATCATTGTCCACATTTCCCTTTTTCCGACAGCTTCATTACTGTGGGGTAGGTGGGGTGATTAGGTCCTCTTTGGTGCTGTATTGGGCTAAGGTGGGGGATTTAGCATCATCACTATTCTATCTAGTTAGTTAGGGCCCCGTCTCTTCATCTCTCATCAACATCTGTTTAATGTGAATAAATGTTATGGTTGTCTCTCTCTTGCTTGGTGTTTGATTTGTGTGTTTGAGGTGAGGTACTTGCGGGGTTCTCCCTCTTTCCACGCGCCTCGGCTTTGGTCACCCTTAACCGGATGAACCGTGACAGGCATAAAAATTTCACTGAGCTTGAAGACGTTTTATACGTTTGGGGTACCGGGACCTCTCGATAGAAGTAGCACTTTTGTTGCTCGGCAGCTGCATTCTACCTCGTAGGGTGGACGGGCATCAGTGGTCCTCATCCATCTCCTAAAGCTCTCATGTGCGGTTGCTGGCTGCTAGCAACCTGGGCTGAACCACCTGAGGGGCTGGTGTTTACACAGAACCACTAGGCGTACAACTTCCCTCGTGGAAGCACTGTGTAGGGCGGAAGAGTTTCAAAGAGAAGCTTAACGACCACGCGTACAGTCCAAAGGCGAACCACTGCTTAGTAAATGTATTAAGTTTGTCACTTGATTGGGCATGAATTTTATCAGGTTTGGTACCCACAGTCTTAAAAGCTTTAGCAAAAATAAGATTTCTACTCTAAGTCTGTAGTGCTGCCATGTTAATTCGTCTACTTCCATTCAAAAACATGATTAAAAAGAAGCAGCTGTCCAGCTGATTCTTCTCTTTGAAGAACAAATCCGACCTGTCCATGAAGAATATGGGTTAATTTGAAAGAACTATCCAGTGCTCTCAAAAAGGAGGTGTGTGAAAAAAAGACCCAGAGAGAGAGAGAGAGAGAGAGAGAGAGAGAGAGAGAGAGAGAGAGAGAGAGGAGGAGGGAGAGAGAGGGAGACAGAGACAGAGACAGAGCGAGCGAGCGGGAGAGACAGACAGACAGGCAGACAGACAGACAGACAGACAGACACAGAGAGAGAGAGAGAGAGAGAGAGAGAGAGAGAGAGAGAGAGAGAGAGAGAGAGAGAGAGAGAGAGAGAGAGAGAGAGAGAGAGAGAGAGAGAGGAGAGAGAGATGACAAGGACGTGTGAAATGCAGAAAAGAAGAAGAGAAGAATACAACAGAAATAAGGAAGGCGTTTGGGGAACAAAAACCATTTCTGTATGCACACAGAAAGGACGATGAGATCAAATCAAAATTAGAAAATAAGATCTCTAAAAACAAGGCTTACGTGTAACTTGCTGGATGGTGCTTCGTAGATCGCCAGGAAGAAAAGCAGAGGCAGATGGCAGCAGATTGAAGACCGAAGATGCTAATAGTCGGCTCCTGAGCAGCGTTATTTATACTTGTCTGTCAGTTGTTCATTTATTCACAGGCAGCCATATTTATAACAACCTGTCTGCTGTAAATGCTATGACGCCATTTTTTTCCCACCTTAACAATAAACATCTGTCTCTGTAAAGCTTCCTTTTCTTCATGTGTGGACACGAGGTTGGTGACAATCGATGTGGTTGGCCTGTACACCAACATTCCTCATGACGATCTCAAAACAGCATTACACCACTTCCTGGACAACCACTGCAATACCGATATCCCACCAGCCACTGAAGTTGTCCGAATGGCAGACCATGTGCTAAAAAATAATGTATTTCGCTTTGATGAAAAAACGTATATCACCAATCTTTGGCACAGCGATGGGCACCCCACTTGCCCCTGCAGTTGCGAATCTGTGGCGTGGCTGGAACAGCAGTTACTAGCCTCCAGTCCTGTTTCTATCCCTGATCATTTATGGAAACGTTTCATAGATGACATTTTTGTCTTGTGGGTGAAATCAGAAGATGAATTGGAACAGTTTATGGATCACATAAACTCGTTCCATGAAACCATCAAGTTCACCTTCAATACATCGCCATGCAGTATATCCCGTTCCTGGATATAGCCATTTCCTTAAAAGATGGATTCCTTCAAACAGATCTTTATACAAAGCCCTCTGATGCACATTCTTATCTGAGTCCCAGTCATGTCATCCTGGACATGTACACAGGAGCATTCCATTCAGCCAGTTCCTGAGGCTTAAGAGACTGTGCTCAGACACAATGCTGCTGTGTTTGAAGAAAGGGTCCGGGAAATGTCCAAAACGCTTCCAGGCACGTGGCTACAAGCAAAACGTTGTCCAAAACGGGCAGCAGAAAAAGTCCGACGCATTCCCCGACAAGAGGCGCTCCAGTACAAATCAAAAACAAGTATCAGAACCTCGCCCACCTCTG
>JADBJO010004287.1:117500-127500 GCA_016801955.1 Conus betulinus | reverse complement strand
ATATTATGCCGCGTTTGATGTGGAAAACGGAATGAGCCCAGTTAGAAGATTGTTTGATCATCATTTCATATCTGCGGAAGACTTTTCGTTATTGATGTTGGGACTTTAATGCCAGAACAACTAATATTTTCCCTGAGAGTAATGATGATGATAATACAATGAATTCTTGTTTTGAGAAGAGAGCGATAGCGCACGATTACCAGATGTTCTGAGGACAAAACGTTGAATGCATATGGAAAATATTTTTTGAACATGTGTAGCACTTTAAGATTATTTATATTAAATGGTGTATGTAATGCGACAAGTCTGGTCGTTTCACATACATTTCGGATTCAGGTTAGTGTTAACGATTATTTTGTGTCTTCATGTGATATGTTGGTTGCTGACAAAATTGTAATCTGGTCACATGCCCTTGGAATTTGATCATGCCCTTGGAATTTTCTGATGTTGTCTGATGTAAGTATGACTGGGGATTTGGGTGAAAAGGAATATATGGAAAGATTCGTGTGGAATGACGATTATGCAGAACATTTTTTGTGATATGATCAACTCTGAACACATTCGTGAAAAGCTTTTGTCGGCAACGATGTTGATTGATGTTAATGTAAATGATGCGTTAGAGATGTTCAATGATATTGTGAAAAATGTTGCAGACTGTATGAAACAGCGTATCTGTGTCAACAGACCAAAGAGACAAAAAACGACTGGTATGATACATAATGCAGGGAAGAGAAACGAAAGATGCGTAGACTTTCAAGACAATTTAGGAAGACATCTGACAAAGTTGATGGGGCAGCATTTTGTAAAGCAAGAAGGGAGTATAAAAATTTACCGCTTAGAAAACAGAAATTGTAAAATGATTTTCAGTTTATGAAAATACTGAACTCTGTGAATAATCAACAAGAATTTTGGAAATCACTGCGTTCATTACATAACAAGAAATCTCAGCCTCGAAATAGTATTACTATGGAGGAGTGGCATCAACACTTTAAACAAGTGTTAGAAAAGGATGTCCCACCTCAGGCTATCCATAATATCACGGACGACATGTGCACAAATTACATGGACCAACCTATTACAAAAGATGAAATCTTAATCGCAATTAGAAAGCTGAAAAAATTGTAAAGCTCCTGGGCCCAATGGCTTGTTAGGGGAATTCTTTAAAAAAATGGGGGGATGTGCCATTGACTTTTTAGTGAAATTGATTAATGCACTGTTTGACAAGGGAGTGTATCCCAAGGGCTGGTGTGAGTCTATATTATTATGCCTATATAAAAAAGGTGAAGTCAACAACACTAATAATTATAGGTGGAATTTCTTATGTAATATATCAAGTAAACTTAACAGCTCAGTTTAAAAAAAAGACTTTCAGACTGGGTTGAAATAAATGATATTACCGGTGAACATCAGGCTGGGTTTAAAAAAGATTATTCAACGACTGATCATATGTTTACTCTATTGGCAGCTATACAAAAGCAGTTTGCACATAACCGAAAACTATATGTAGCTTTTATAGATTTTGAAAAAGCTTTTGACTCGATTTCGAGAAAATGTTTATGGCCAATACTGAGAAATAAGGAAATAAAAGGAAAACTTTATCGCTGTGTAGAAAGTATGTATTATGATGTTAAAGCAAGAGTTAAATGTGGTGCTAGAGTTAGTGATTTAATAAAAAAATGTACAAGGGAGAGTAAAACAGGGCGATGTGTGTAGCCCCATCTTGTTTTCATTATTTATCAATCATTTATTTCAGCTCAACAAATCATTGAAAATGGTAAACATGGTGTAAACATTTGATTTAACAGAATTATTTATTATGCTTTTTGCTGATGATATTGTCCTGTTGTCTGAAACTCCGATCGGTTTACAAAATCAATTAAATCAATTATATTCGGCGGCGGAGAGAGACTGGAACTTAAAGTGAACATGGAAAAATCTAACATTATAGTTTTTCGTAAAGGAGGGTATTTAGTGGCACGTGACACATTGTTATATATGGAAGCATTCAGATGCCTGTTGTCAATGTATATAAATATCTCAGACTATATATTTTTCAACTAGGCTTAGTTTTAGGTTTACTTGCCAAGATCTGGTCAGCCGAGCCAAAAGATCTGTCCGTGAGCATTTTGTCCTTAATGTATAAGTTTGATAAGTATTCCCCGAATATATTTTTTTAAATTGTTTGATATACAAGTTCAACCAGTAGCTCTATATGGAGCTGAGATATGGGGATTGACAAACAATCAAGACATTGAAAAGGTACGTTTATTTGCTATAAAAAAAAAATTGCATGTTGATCAAAAGACTCCAAACGATCTTATATATGGAGAACTTGGAAGATATCCTATTTACTTAAATGCCTACACGAAAAGTATAAAATATTGGTTAAAAGTAGTTCAAATGAATGATAACAGACTACCTGCTACGGCGTATAAGACTATGTATATACTTGATCAAAGAGGTAGACAAACATGGGCAAGTAGTGCACGTAAATGTTTATATAATATGGGTTTTTTACTATGCATGGATGAGTCAGGGTGCTGGGTGTGCAAGAAGCTTTTTGGCTTGTTTCAAGCAACGCATCATGATTGTAGGTGGCAGGAATGGGACACCCATATTCAGACGAGTGATAGATTTTCATTGTGTAGAGATGTGTTTAAAGTTAATCATTTGATTGAACCATACGTTTTGTCCTTGTGTACTTTTGTAAGAACTGCGCTAACCAAGTTTAGATTTGGGGTATCTGATACCGCCGTGCACTCCCAAGGATATAAGTATGGTGGAAATGGAGCTGCCACATGCCGTCTATGTAGTTCAGCAACAAAGGATGAGATTCATTCGTGTTTAGCTGTCCAATGTTGAATGACTTAAGAAATAAGTTCATTCCATCAAAAGTTTATAGTAGACCATCTAATTTTCGTTTAGTATTGCTACTGTCAACAAAAATGAAAAAGGTAATAAGAAACTTAGCAATATACCTGTACAAATCATTTAAACGCACTAGAGCTTTATCTGAATAAGTACGAGCAAAGTAAATATGTTTGTACGTTTTACATAGACATAGCGCGTGTGTAAAAATGATGATTTTGATTTTGATTTATTATATTATTCACAGTTCATATGTTTGACCCCCTTTAGATGGGGCCATGGCTTTTTTGAATAAATTATCATTCATTCTCTCTCTCTCTCTCTCTCTCTCTCTCTCTCTCTCTCTCTCTCTCTCTCTCTCTCTCTCTCTCTCTCTCTCTCCTCAGGGAGTTCTATTATCAAGGCTAATGCTAAAGCCTACTGTCAACCCAATAGTATAAAATTCGAAAGCCAATCGGTGCGATCGAAACTGAGGAAGGGTCAACAAAAGAGCTTTACATGCATCTCCTGTGTATGCATAGGCTAAAGGGACGTATGTCATCTTCATCGTTAATGCATCATGTGGTGTCACGAGAAAGTCGGGGGTCTGTGATTAATGTGTCCAGTCCAGCACCTACCCGTGGGGTATGTTGTGAAGAAGAGGGCTTGGCCTGGCGTAGAGTGCTGCACACAGACCTATGCCAAGTCTCTTACAAGGTACGTTATCACGTGGAATTTTGAATAAGGTGCTCCTATATTGAAACATAAGCGTGTGTGTGTGTGTGTGTGTGTGTGTGTGTGTGTGTGTGTGTGTGTGTGCACGCGTGCGTTTGTATGTGCACGCGTTCGTCTGTGTGTGCATGTGTGTGTGTGTGTGTGTGTGTGGGGGGGGGGTGGTGGGTGGGTGGGCATGGATGTTTGAGTGTGTGTGTGTGTGCGCGCGCGCGCGCGCGCGCGCGCGCGCGCGTGTGTGTGTGTGTGTGTGTGTGTGTGCGTGTGTGTGGATGTGTGGGCGTGTGTGTGTGTGTGTGTGTGTGTGTGTGTGTGTGTGTGTGTGTGTGTGTGTGTGTGTGTGCGTGTGTGTGTGTGTGTGTGTGTGTGTGTGTGTGTGTGTGTGTGTGTGTGAACTCGTACATGCACGCAAGCACGTGTCTGTGTGTGCACGCATGTGTGTGCGTGTTGTGTGTGTGTGTGTGTGTGTGTGTGTGTGTGTGTGTGTGTGTGTGTGTGTGTGTGTGTGTGTGTGTTCGTGTGTGTGTGTGTGTGTGTGTGTGTGTGTGTGTGTGTGTGTGTGTGTGCGTGTGTGAGTGTGTGTGTGTGTGTCCTTCATTGAAAGACATTTTTTTCTTGCTTGTTTGTTTGTTTCCCAAGTATTTTGGTGAGATTTCTTTAAACATTGAACATGTCAGTTTGTCTACTTAACTGTTTAATATAGTGGGTTAAGTGGTTTTTCAGAAAAAAAAACTGCAGTTTAATCTTTAACAGAAAGAAACTGCAACAGAGAAAAAAATGTATTTGAAGGAAAGTGAGTGGCTGCTTTTTTTGTGTAGGGATTCTGGCATGTTATGCAGGCCTGAATTTACCATCTATGGTGAATGTGTTGTGGGTGGAAAGTGGAAAAAAACTAGCGCCACATGGTCGACTTTCTTACATTTGACAGGCGCGCCTTCATCTCACAGGCCTCGTTGATGCTAGAAAGATATGGAGATCTGCCCGGTCATCAGATCACAATCACTCCATAGCGTCTTCAGTGTTCACCACATTAAGGACGGAGAGACCATTGTAATCCTTGTCTTCATGTTGATTGTGGATTTGAGTTGTCATCTCTGTCCATGCGTGTGACAGGGCCAAGTCAGGGTCTTCAACATGGGCAGATTCATGTCAGCTGTTAAAGTGATGGGGTGGTGCTTTATCCCTCTGTGCAGTCTGTCTCTGGAATTGAGGCCTTTGTCAAATGACACTGTTATCATACGAAATAGCAGTTCCATGTTCTGTGAGACTTTTGAGATCAATGAGAATTTCTAAGTTATTTCCTGTAGGTCATGTCACACAATGAAATTCCAACAGCTAAATGCCACACGCTCGAGTCATTACACAGCTGTCGGCTGCTTCAGTTGAGCACAAGTCATTATCAGTAACATGTGCTGCCTTCACTGTGGTGCTGGCTTTGTTACAGCTTCAAAACCGTGTCCCCTAGGTTAGGTGGACATGGAAGAAATGCATTCTGAATGAAGCGTTTATCATATAAAGAATATGATCCTGGTCTATATAATTCACATCTGTTCTTTGATTTCCAAGTGAGGCGTACCTCATGCCCACCAACAGGGGCATTTTTAGTTGATGATTCGAAATATAACAAACCTATTTGCTAGAATCTAACACGTCGTGATATGAGCTCACAGGCAAAATACCTTCGATATCTATTCGTAACAAACGTATGTCAGACAAGAAACAAAGGACACAGTGTTGCATACTTCCATAGGAATACAATGTTGTTTTGTCACGCCCATGTGGCATGGCCCCCTGGTTTTTGTCTTCAACTGGGGGCATAGCTGCAGTTTACATGTAATGAGAACAGGCCACAATGAGCAGCATAGCATTGACAGCATCACTAAAGGGTCCTCTCTACTGGGTGGCCTACTCATGACTCAGCTCCTGTTTGCTGGCAACTAGCTTAAGGGCAGATGGTGGAAATTGGGTATGAAATAAGGGGTGTAGGGATAGTGTGGTTGAAAAAAAGGAAAGAAGAAAAATGGGGAGCCATGCTTGCTTCAAATTCTTTGCTCACCTTTGGATCAGATGAATCCATGGATACTCCCCACTCCCTTAAAATGAAGAAAAGTGAATCTATTTCACCTCAACTAATATTCTGCCACGGATACTTGCAACTCAACTGTATACAAAATGGATTGAACTCAGTTGACTGAAGACACACAGGCATGATAAAGATCCTGCAAATCAGTGAAAAGCCACTAGATCTGCTCATGATCTTAGTGCAGTTCAACCAGGAAAATTCCATCTTTACCAACAGCTATGTAGTATTGAGCACGTAATTATTTACTTCATAATTATGTTTCATTTCTGAAAAAAAAAAGAAAAAAAAACGTGATCAGAATGAAGAGAGAGAGAGAGAGAGAGAGAGAGAGAGAGAGAGAGAGAGAGAGACAGACAGACAGACAGACAGACAGACAGACAGACACAGGGAGAGAAGAGGTGTCTTGAACAATTACACAGTCATATATTGTCTGTAGGGTACAGAGTCCAGCAATAATTAACATGCTAGTATTGGTGTCTACGAATTTCACCACTCTCTGTTTGTTGAACAAGAGACTTGCTGTTATCTGTACATCATGCAATGCGTTGCATTCGTCCTGAATCCTGGATGTATGTTGTGTCACAAGGACGGTTTGGAGGAAGGGAAAAAGCAGCAAAGGGGACAAAAACCGACAGATACTGACTGGTCTGTGTAGGCAACTGATGCTAAGTTTGCTGAGAGAGAGAGAGAGAGAGAGAGAGAGAGAGAGAGAGAGAGAGAGACAGAGACAGAGACAGAGACAGAGACTGAGACTGAGAGACAGACAGAAAGACAGACAGACAGACTGAAAGACATTCATTTGCATGCCTGCTTATTGAGTGTGAAACAGAGATAGTCATCTGCTCAGTGATATGTGATATTTTTACAGCAGAATACTTGTTGTCTCTTTGAATATCATGTATAATACTGTGCATTAGAAGAGGTATCGGTCTGGAATGAAGGGACCACTGGAAAAAACTAATCTGTTGCATTCCTTGTGGTAAGATATTAGGTATGATAACCACCTCACTATTCTTCTTCATTAGTTTATTTAGGTATTTGCAGGAATGTATGCATATGTCTTTATCTCCATCTGTAAATGTTTTCGTATGTCTCAAAATGCCAGATCAACTGAGTCTCGTTAAATGACTGTTCTTTGAGTTTTGCTTTGAAATATATTACCGCATCAACCGAACCTGTGAAATATAGACATCAGGCTGGTAAGAAAACTTCAGCGACAGTTTCAACGATGTATCCATAACAACTCGATTGTATGTGTCACGTCTTTTATACGTCAATCCAGAACAGATTCAACAACCCTGAGTAGGAGGTGGCTGCTCAAAAACACACACACACACACACACACACACACACACACACACTGAGAGAGAGAGAGAGAGAGAGAGAGAGGAGAGAGAGAGAGAGAGAGAGAGAGAGAGAGAGAGAGAGGCTGTCAGACAGACAGACAGACAAAAAGACAGACAGGTACACACACACACACACACACACACACACACACACACACACACACACAGAGGCAGACAAAGGGAAAACCAGACAGAGACAAAGAGATATAGGCGTGGGGAGAGGGGGGCAGGACGGGTGACACAAAGAAATTACCCCCAGGAAATTTCTCTCACCAAGATTTATGTTGATGCAAAATGTCACTGTGCATAGCCCAGCAGTTGGAAGCCAATCAAAGCGATATAAATACATGGAGAGGCAATTAAAACCCGTCGTACGGTTGGGCTGTGCATGTCTTTCCCAAAGGAAACATGTCATTGTGGATCATACGTTTATGCGATTGAATCACGTGAAAGGTGGGGACTGCGATAAATTTTTCCGCCACAGCACTTTTTTTTTTCCCCAAGGGAGGCAATCTGGAAGAGTGCAAATGCTTGGGTGTGGGTGTAGTTTGGCCCAGATGCAGTGCTTGTCTCCTACCCTGCCAAAACACTACTGAAGGTAGAAATCTACAGATACTTTAAATGGAGAACCGTATTATACACTCCACAAGATTAATTTCCTTTGATACTCCTTCGGTCAAAACTTAAGTCTGGATTCGTTTTAACAATAAAAGTATCAAACATGTGTGTTTTTTTTTTTTTTCCTTTTTTTTTCGAATATGTATAACAAACAAAGGGTTTTCTAATGAAATTCACTTTGATCCTTCGTGAAAAGAAAGCACAGCAGAGGTGCATTTTACTTGAAGGTGAGTGAGAATTAACTCTTGTGTGTGCAGTTAATGGGTTGAGGCTACATTTTACAATTGTGGATTGTCAGGCAGGGTGGCAGGAGAGGCTGTGCGGACATGCACAGGAAATATTTTCGCGCACATTCATTCATATTCTCTCTCTATCTCATTATATATATATATATATATATATATATATATATATATATATATATATATATATATATATATATATGTGTGTGTGTGTGTGTGTAAAATAAACTAATACATTCCAAGGGTAAGTAACTAAGCACCATTCCAGCAACTTTCTGAGCAGCTTGGTGTTGCAATGACTGCAAGAATTATTCAATTATGAACAAAACTTGCTCTTATATTTTAGATTGAAAAATATAGGGGGAGATAAGCATTCATATCTGCAGTGATAGATTATTTTGCCTAACTAACAGTATATGCTTGAATGGGAATTATAAATGCTTCTCAAAATGAGCTTTCACCTAGCTTATAATCTCCAAGGGGACACACCATCTCCAAAGAGAAAAAACACTCACCTACATATCACTACTCCTGCTCAGATACCGGCATTTGAAAACCTGACTTTTTTCTCAATGACCTGGAAAGGTTTTAACTTGTCTCCTCTGCCATTTAGGACTGATTTCATCAGAATGCTATCCCAGTAACAGGCTGTGTGCGATACTCTAGTATGCTTGTTGAGTTAAAAAAAAATGGTCCCACCTAAGAGGCAAAAGAAAATCATTGGAAAAACGCATTATGCCACATTTTCTTTTGAAAAGTAGAAGTAGTATAAAAAGAAACATATAAAGACACGAGTGCTGAG
Organism: Conus betulinus; assembly: GCA_016801955.1. Taxonomy (NCBI): domain Eukaryota; kingdom Metazoa; phylum Mollusca; class Gastropoda; order Neogastropoda; family Conidae; genus Conus; species Conus betulinus. Next base: position 118,830 of record JADBJO010004287.1, on the reverse strand, counting down.
GGCCAGTACATGGAATGTACCCACAAGGGACTGAACTATAAAAAACTAATAAACTCCAAGGATATATATATATATATATATATATATATATATATATATATATATATATATATATATATATATATATATATATATATTAATATAGATAGATAGATGAGAGCTGGGAGTGTGTGTGTGCGTGCATGCGTGTGTGTGTGTGTGTGTGTGTGTGTGTGTGTGTGTGTGTGTGTGTGTGTGTGTGTGTGTGTGTGTGTGTGTCTGTGAACTCTCTCTCTCTCACTATTTCTGTCGCTCTCTCTGTCTCCTTCCCTCTCTCCATATCTCTCCCTGTCTCTGTCTGTCTGTCTGCCTGTCTCTTCTCTCTCTCTCTCTCTCTCTCTCTCTCTCTCTCTCTCTCTCTCTCTCTCTCTCTCCTCTCTCTCTCTCTCTCTCTCTCTCTCTCTCTCTGTGTGTGTGTGTGTGTGTGTGTGTGTGTGTGTGTGTGTGTGTGTGTGTGTGCATGCCCGCGCGCACGTGTGTGCCCTTGCACGCACGCTTGAATGCATATCTCTACACAGTTTGTCTGTATGTATGTTCTTATGTGATATCGGAGAAAGACAGAAGAAGAAAATGAAGAAAGAAGAAGAAGAAGAAGAAGAAGAAGAAGAGGAGGAGGAGGAGGAGGAAGAGAGAAGAAGAAGAGAAGAGAAGAAGAAGAAGAAGAAGAAGAAGAAGAAGAAGAAGAGAGAGAGAGAGAGAGAGAGAGAGAGAGAGAGAGAGAGAGAAATCGTTTGCCACTGTAGTTTCTAAGTAAGATAAAACAAACTTAAGAAAACAGCATTGATAAAAAAAAAAAATAAGCAAGCATTAAAAAAGCAAATAAAAAGGAAAATTTTAAAGAGGCTAATAAATCATCATGTACTTCACGAGACGCATGACTCGGCAGGAATTAACGGCTGAAGACAGGTATAAATAATGCTTCACACAAGCCAACAACAACTTCGGTCTTCACTCTGCTAACACCTGCATCTGCTGGTCTCCCTTGTGATCTACGAAGCTTCATCCGGCACATCAGACGTAAGCCGTGTTAATCTCTTAGGGGTTGTTTGTGTTGTTGGTTTGTCTTTGTTTTTAACTTGGTTCTGCTATCTGTTTGTGTTTCATTTATATTCTTGATCGTTCAAACATGTATTTATCTCTACTTCTTTATCTTTCTTTTATATTCCTGTCTTTTCCTCTCTCTCTCTCTCTCTCTCTCTCTCTCTCTCTCTCTCTCTCTCTCTCTCTCTCTCTCTCTCTCTCCCACCTCTTCTTTTGCCCACCACTTCTTTTCCCTCCTCTATGTGACCAT
>JADBJO010004287.1:105000-112500 GCA_016801955.1 Conus betulinus | reverse complement strand
AAACCGTCTTCACCACTTCGGCCTCAGATCACGTCGCCCAGCTGTTCGACCACGACTGCTAGCAGCCCATAGGCTGGCTCGCCGAGCTTTCTGCCATCGTCATGTGAGATGGAACCAACAACAGTGGTCCCAGGTCCTCTTTTTTCAGATGAGTCGCGGTTTAGTCTTGAACACAATGACGGCCGAACTAGAGTTTGGAGGCGTGTGTTGGTGAACGTTACATTGATGCAGCTGTTCGCCAGACCAGGGCCTTTGGGGGAGGATCTGTTATGGTATGGGGTGCCTTCAGCCTCCACCAACAAGACACCACTCTACCATATTGATGGAAACCTCACAGGCATCCGCTATCGGGATGAAATCCTGGCGCCTTTCGTTGTTCCGACCATGCAACGGATAGGACCCATGGCAGTCTTCCAAGACGACAATGCTCGGCCACATAGGGCCCGGGTGGCCGAAAACTTCATTGTGCAGGCCGGCATCAACAGGATGATCTTCCCGGCGTATAGTCCCGACCTCAATCCCATCGAGCATATGTGGGATGAGTTGGGGAGACGTGTGAAGGAGAACCATCCACCTCCCAGAGACCGCCAGGATCTCTTCCAAATGCTGCAACTGGAATGGCAGAGAATCCCTCAGAGGGTCATCAGAACACTGGTCAACTCGATGAGGAGTCGCTGCGTGGAATGTCTCGCCAATGGCGGTGGCCACACCCACTATTGAAATGATTTTGTGAACTGAACAGATTTTGCGAACTTTGATTTCGACCCATCCTCTGTTTAATTGTCTGTAAATCAACAACCGTGATCCCAATGAAATTCAATGTACGTTGGAACAAGATAATGAATTAAATCTGTTCCCAATTTCAAAATCGTGGCTTTTATATTTTGGAAATTATGCGGGTACATGTAAACTGTGCTTAACCTCTACGTGTATAGTCTGCATACAAAACAACATGCACAATCATGATGATTCATCTTTTTACCGTGGTCACTTCAAGCTCAAGTTTGGCAGGAATGAAAAGAAAGTATTTTTGGAAACTCATTTCTTCGTTACTGAAATACAAAACAATATGCAGAGTAAATTAATGAAGACATTACAAACGTGGTTAAAGAATACGCACCAGGCGATTACGATAAAGAAACAATAGATCGACCTGAAAACATCCTAATTTAAGTCAAAGATATTAGACACATCGTTGCTACTTCTGCTGTTATTGAAAATTTGAACACACACACACACACACACACACACACACACACACACACACACACACACACACACACACACACACACACAAAAGATTGCGCAATTGTCTCATCATAGGAGTAACAACTACCTTTGATGTTGGTCATTTACTGCTTGCAGTTTCACGTTTCATTAAAGATTTCCTTTCAAACAAATCACCAGTACCCACTGCTCATCAGTGTGTAATTAATCGTATATTTCAAAATCGAAACGATTATGTCAGTCTAAGATGAATGATAATGTGTGTTTTTTTTTTTTCATTTCTCCCGTTGTTTTTGGTGCCTGCATGTGTAAGGTAAGGGTATGTAGTTGAGTTTAGAGAACATTGTCTTGGTGGATGTCTCTTTCTCTGGTTCTCTGTGTTCTTTTAGGCGATTTGATTTCGAAGGTAACCTTCGCTTGGAATTATGGGGTGCAGTGTTCTTATTATGGGACCAAGAGTTGCCTTATTTGGTCGTTATTGATTTATTGTCAACTGTTCGTTGCCTCACTCTGAATATTCTTTCATGCGCATACTACAATGATAAAGAGATAGCCACAGAAACTGAAAGTAATTTCAGTATAAATATAAAGATGTTAGAAAAAGAATTAAGGGGAAAAATCATGACATGAAAAAGTTACAAGACAAGAATCAAGAATGCAAAGTGCTAGAGAAGAAGAAATGTGCTGCTTCGTCGAGATCAAATGCAAGATGTATCGCTAATATCAAATAAGAAAAGAAAAAGAAAAAGAAACACTGGAAGGTGCTAGGGAGGACCCAGAGAAGCACTGTCTCCACCTCCCTTTAGAGTAGTCCTGTACCACCCTTGGAGGCCTGCGCTGTGTTGACGATGGGTACAGGCACGCGCAGGACATTCCATTAAGATACCAAGGGACATAACTGCTCCTGAACAGAGGTAAATCAGACTACAGGATGCAACTCATAACAGCCTTTAAACAAGTATCCCCATGGGTGTACCAGCCCGTATTTCGTGACTGCAGGGCCCACCGGCGAAAAAACACCACCCTCCAGCTGTCGAGCACACCCCACAGACCCAACCACCCCTGCCCACGGACAAATGAAGACAGTGCCACTCCAGACACAAGACGAGAACCAAGAAATGCAAAATACTAGAGAAAAAGAATGGTGCCGCTTCGTCGAGATCAAATACAAGATGTATCGCTGATACCAAAAAATCACATAATTGCATAGAAAAAGAAACAGAGTTGCGAAGTAAGAAAAAAAAAAAAACATTCTTAACTATCATCTGATCACGCAAACTCCTATTACTTTTAAAGAAACATGAGAAGAACTAAAAACATGAAAACTGACCAAGCCCATGTGCTAATGGTTTCACTATACCTTTTTTTCCTGGCGTCAACTTTAGGTATTTGTTGTCAAATCTCTTAATGTAGGGAAGCATTTACATATAAGGCGATCTCCATAACACAGAACGACGGGTTGATTATTTGTTTGATTAAGGGCGAGAAGCCTAAAGACTTCATTAAACATTGGTACCCCATATCTCTGCTTAACGTTGTGTAAAAATAGAATCATCGTGCATGTCCAACAGAATCAAGAAAGTGCTATCGACTCTTCTGAAAGATGATCAAACAGAATGCATAGCTAAACGGTATATGGGAGGCAATATTCGGTGTACATATGATTAGACTGACAATCTTAGCTAGAAAATCTCCTTTGTTTGCTACATTTGCATAGACTTCAAAAAAGCGTTTGATTTTTATCTAGTTATTTTTCCCCCCCCTAAAGGCGAATGTTAAGTGCTCGAGAAAGATGGTTATATAATGATAATCGTATGCCTTTTGTCAATGCCTGTTGATATTTGGTTATATTATTCTCACCAACATTAGTTTTGTGGTACATGTCAAGACCTGTCAGATATGGCTAAAATGTTTTGATTTGTATCATAACAAAAATGTTACATGTTCTAAATGATTCTTCATAATATGCTATTTCTCAAGCTCCATGAAGTCAAGGTTCAACCGATTGCACAGTATGATTCCGAGTTATGGGGACTAGAAAAGGCGGTTATCTACTGTGAGTTGGTTCATGTTTTCGTTTTAAAGGAGTGTCTAGGTGTTGATATAAGGACTCCGAATGATCTCATTTATGTCGAAGCTGATCGAGTTCCAATTTATATTTGTTGTGCGGTGAAATGCACCTAAGGTTTGTGTAAATTACTCCACATGGAATATACCAGATCACCCCGTAAAGTGTATAATATGTAGTACATACTGAAGGCAAATATTTTTGGGTAACAAAAATGCGCCTCTATCTAAATATGTATTTTGATTCATCTACATAAAGCAAGAAGTTGATAGTATGCAATCATTTTACATCTTTGTCGGCAGCGATTTGTGGACTGCAGACGGCAGAAATGGTCTGGTCGATCATATTCATGGTAATGACAGCTTTGATCTTTTTTGAATAGGAATTTCTCATATACTCGTGAGTTTTTAACGTACTGGAACGTATATGTTAATCGGCATTTAAGCATGTGACGGCAGAATTTAGATTAGGAATATATGAATTAGCTTACCATTGTTTTATATATCAAACGTCTGATATTTGTGATTTGTTTTGGCCTGTATATGGAGAATCACACGAAATACAAATTCGTGTGTTCTTTGCTACCCAGCACTCAGGAGCATCCGAGAAAATGTCATTAAGCCCGCATGTTATAGACAGCCATCTTGGTTTAAACTAATTCTACTGCTGTCATCCACTTCTGCTGAAGTCGTCCAATATTTTTCATTGTCTCATACAAAGCCTTTAGGTTTAGGGAGATTTAGAGAAATTGTCTCTTTTTTAAATATGTGACAAAAATTTGCTTTGTGATCCGTATTGTATCGTAATTGTTATTAATTACTGTCAATGATTTGCATGTCTATAACCACGTCTTTAGGGGACATGGCGTGTTATGAATAATAATCTGTCTGTCTGTCTGTCTGTCTGTCTGTCTGTCTGTCTCTTGATAGACAGATTGATAGGTAGGTAGATAGATTGATAGATAGGTGGTTGATAGCGTGATAGATAGATGGATAGATAAACAAAGATAATCTCTTTAGCGTGAAATGATTCTCCTCACCTTAAAACAGAAGTAAAAACTCAGTCTCCTGCGATGTGACAACTAGTTACTGAACTATCTGTGTATACTTCCTGTATGTGGAGAAAAAAAAAAAATGAATGTGTGTGACTGACACAATATGCCACAAGCCGAGGGTTTTTTTTTTTTTTTCTTTGTTTTTTTTTTTTTACCACTACATTCTTCGTCAAAATTTGCTTTGTTAACCACCAAGCAATGATGGAGAATGCCCTTCACCAATATAGTTTTTGTTTTTTTTTTCTAACTTGAGTTGTTTTGAACATCTGAGGTGTATTACCAGTTATTGTCATTACTTTCATCTTTTTGCTCTTTGGGGGAAAAAAAGTCATCGGATCATACGATTTTCGTATCGTCGTTAATTCTCCGAATGTTCTACTTCTCATCATAACAGGTTTAGCAGCAGCTAGTCTGTGGTATTCATTTAGAGGTAGAACATCGGTTTCCTAATATATTGCAAGATCTTATACATGATCATGAACACCTAAAGTAGTATATACCTAGTGTCTTGATCCTGTTCAAGCCTGCTGATATTTTTGAGGTAGACGTTTTAGAGCCTTTGTTGAACCCTTTCCTTGATGAAGTGCTCATGAACTTATTTTTGTGTGAAATATGCACATCAGATGTTACAATTTCTTTCACGTTACTTCAGTTCGTCAAAATAAGAAATCCTGGAAACTTTCTGGGAGGAATACCAGCTTTGAGGATCATCATATGAGTTTTATGAACGGTGAGTCGTAGATTATTCCGGGTCACATAACAACGCTTTTGTCTAATATGCATTGATTTACAGTTTTGAAAATGTTTTGGTGTTCTGTCATTTGCACTTTTCTTCATTTTAACGTCCTTCAACGTACATATGTCGTCTGAGCAATGCACTACAACGACACGTTTTGGTAACATATGTGCAAGACCGTAATCATTACGTTGACAACAAATGATGCAATTACTCAGCCTTGTGTCAAAATATCTCTCAGTTGAATATGTGCACTCAACGCTTGTCTGTATTGTCTTATTATTTAAAAAGAAAGTGCCTGAATTGGTAAATACGACCTCATCTCCTAATGCTTTTAAAGCTAGGGTGATAATGTAGCATACCCATCATAATTGTGTGTATGTGTGTGTGTGTGTGTGTGTGTGTGTGTGTGTGTGTGTGTGTGTGTGTGTGCGCGTGCGTGCGTGCGTGCGCGTGTGCGTGCGTGCGTACGTGCGTATGTGCATTCATGCGTGCGTGAGTGTATATATATATATATATATATATATATATATATATATATATATATATATATATATATATATATATTTTTGTGTGTGTGTGTGTGTGTGTGTGTGTGTGTGTGCGTCCGTGCGAGCGCGCGCGAGTGTGTGTGTGTGCGGTGTGTGTGTGTGTGTGTGTGTGTGTGTGTGTGTGTGTGTGTGTGTGTGTGTGTGTGTGTGTAGAGAGAGAGAGAGAGGAGAGAGAGAGCCACCCCACAGGAGAGAGAGAGAGAGAGAGAGAGAGAGAGAGAGAGATCATCATTTAAATCATGTTACCTCGACAGTTCACGACTTTACCAATCAATAAATCTTGTGATCCTTTTTATTAATCAGCCAGTCACTCAGCTAGTCGACCAACAGATTTCATCATCATTCTGGCAACCAGTCTTTCCGAGACAACAGCTCAATTCCATGATTTGTTTTCCAGTAGACCTTTATTTTTTTAGATAAAATGGAACGTACAGTGTAACTAACAAGTCACAGGACCGAGAGGAGAGTCAGGGAAGTCCACTTCTCCATGGGTTGACATCAGCCTGGTTGCCCTGGACGCTGGCGCCCAGCATGATCATTTAATAATACTTGTAGTCTGCAATATACGGGGAAGAAGAAGAAGAATCATCATCATCATCATCGTCGTCGTCATTGCAGCCGTAGTCGTCGTTGTAGTCGTGTAGTCGTCGCCGTCAACGTCATCGTGGCCGACAGCGTCGTCGTCGTTGTCATCGACATCGAAATTAGTATCACCATCACTATCATTATCATCATCATCATCATCATCATCATCATCGTGGTCGTCGTCATCATCATCGTCATCATCATTTAGGTAGTCGTCATTGTTGTCATTTTCGTCGTCGTCGTTGTCATCGTTTCCGTCGTTGTCTTTAACTGGTTGTCGTCATTGTGGCGTAAATACTCTTATCATCGTGGGCATTATCGTTGCTTGGAAGTCAATGTTGTCGATGTCCTCGTCCTCGTCCTCGTCCTCATCACTGCCTGATAATTTTCTGGCAAAAAAATGTGATCATTGCAAAATCAAGGACTGCGCGCGCACCCACAACCACACAGAGAGAGAAGAGAGCGAGAGAGAGAGAGAGAGAGAGAGAGAGAGAGAGAGACACACACCAAAGCCTGCACACTCACATTTTTGGCCTCTCCAGTTTAAACGCCAGTATCATCCTACTGATGGACATTCATCAGCGCGGCAGTCTGTGGTGTTACTACTACTATTGTTGCTACTGTTAATAAAGGTCTTTTATTTTTTGGCTATGCAGACAACTACGGGCTGGTTTGGGGTCTGTACAGCACTTTTTGATTTTGGTGTGATAACATCAACAGTGAGAGCATCCAATGTTATTACTGCTTTTGATTACAAGAAAACCACCTTTGTCTGCATATGAACGTCTACGTCGTATCCTCATTTTTTTTAACACACACACACACACACGCACGCACGCACGCACGCACGCACGCATATATATATATATATATATATATATATAGCTGAACAAATAAGTAGTGGGGGGGAAACAGGTGCAGGTTAACAATTCTTCCATCATTATAGTAATGATTTGACAAAGATTTGAAATTGAGAGAAAAAAAAAATAAGATGAAGTAAATGGGAAAATGTATATCATAAATATGAAACCCTTCACTAGCTGCATGAGGAAACTATCGCAATCCCTCTCGAAGGCACAGATTTATATGTATCGCCTGCTCCGAGGCCTTTCGTCCGCTGAATCGGACTCATCAGGGAGACACACGGCTGATTGTGTCTGTGCTCTTGGCGTCAGATAGAGACACACCACAGTCCATAATTCTGTGGTGTTCCGACCGCCAAGGGTTCGAAAAAGAATCCAACAGCACCCCCAAAGCAGCCAGCGAAAGGAGAAGTATT
>JADBJO010004287.1:97500-100000 GCA_016801955.1 Conus betulinus | reverse complement strand
GCTTCGTTTGTGACACGGATGTGTATTGTTTCCGTGTAGCCTTTTCTCAGTTCAGATTCAACGTGGTTTCTCTGATTAATGATGCGAATCTGTCGAAGATAAAAAGTGTTTATTTTGTGTGGGTGAAGTTGAAAAATGGGCATCATTTCTAATTTGATTGTTGCCTTTGTTTAGACCTTCGAGTTCAATTCTAAGAGAATCAATAAAAGTACCTGTAAATTTTTTGTTGAAAACAACAAGTATGAATCGCAGGCACAAACCAGCCGCCGTGGCGAAGTGGTTAGCGTTGCGGACTCCCGGCTGGGTGGTCGTGGGTTTCAAATCCCATCAGAGTCATGTGGGCTATTCTGCCCCGACCGGCTCCTACCCAGAGTTGAGTTTTGCTGCGGACTCAGTTGGGAAGACTGGGACCACACAGTCGAGTTTCATCCACTTAATGGATACGTTTCTGAGAGTGTTGCTCAAATTTCCTGACCAACACTGCAGGTGTCTGTATCTCTCGGGCCTGGTTGACGCCGGGATGTATTATGAAAGGAAGCGTACAGTACAGCCCTGTCATGTAGTCTCAGACCGAAATGGAAATCCGTAGCGTCATCTTAAAATCATCCTCATTCTCATTGATCAGCATTAAAAAATGTTTCAGGTTATGTGGCCCTTCATGCCCTGCTCTCATGGTGACCTCAGTTTCGATGTCCTCTCCACGTCTGTGGCCTTGGTTTGGTTCCGTCGGGGTTACCAGCATGGTGGGTCCATGGGGTCTGTCGTTGGACGGACGTGGTGGCGCCCTCCTGAGGGAGAGCTCACTCACGCCGAGTCCGCGACTAAGCAATTATTGTCGTCAGTAGGGGGCTTAGTACGTGGTGTCCTGCGTATGTTAGGTCAGAACAGGCGCCACTGAACACCACCGAAGTGACTCGGCAGCAGTGCAGTGTCTCCTCCAGTGGGTTGCCTCTTGACGACTTGACATTGATTGCTCCCTGTGGATTGCCGGTGGCAAGGCTGCGGCGGGGCCGACTGGGCTGTGGCTGTGGACGGGATTTGGAATGAGCGGCGTGGGTGCACTGCCTCTGAGGTGGCGCAGAGGCTGGAACAGTGACAAAAAAAAAAAAAAAAAAAAAATCGCAGGCACAATGTTTCAAGATGTGTGTTTCACGCGATTAACAAAGGAAATGTTGTTTTTTTTTTGACAAGAAAAAAAGGCTGGCTGATTTACTGCACGACGACTTTAACACTTACTACTCTTGTACTTCATGTTATATAGATCTTCATCATTCACTCATGTAGCAGAGCTTTGTTTTCTAAGATACGTTTAATTCTGAATTTCTATAGCACATCTAAGTTTAGAAGAGATTGTCAAGATTGCGAAATGTGAAACTGGATTATATTTATCTTTTTAACCTCCCTCCCCCCACTCCTCATTCCTTGTTAGTCCCCAGCTCCCTTTCCCAGTCACACCACTCCCATTTCCATTTGTTACCCTAAATGTATTGTGGCCAAAGGCCGACGTACATTAACATTCTGAGTCATGAGTTCTCTCTCTCTCTCTCTCTCTCTCTCTCTCTCTCTCTCTCTCTCTCTCTCTCTCTCTCTCTCTCTCTCTCTCTCTCTCGTGTGTGTGTGTGTGTGTGTGTGTGTGTGTGTGTGTGTGTGTGTGTGTGTGTGTGTGTGTGTGTGTGTGTGTGTGTGTGTGTGTGTGTGTGTGTGTGTGTGTGTGTGTGTGTGTGTGTGTGTGTGTGTGTGTGTGTGTGTGTGTGTGTGTGTGTGTGTGTGTGTGTGTGTGTGTGTGTGTGTGTGTGTGTGTGTGTGTGTGTGTGCTTTTGCCATCTTGCCAGTGTCTGTGCATTTAACACATGCATAATCTTGCGTAAGCGTGGAGAGAGAGAGAGAGAGAGAGAGAGAGAGAGAGAGAGAGAGAGAGAGAGAGAGAGAGAGAGAGAGAGAGAGAGAGAGAGATATCTCATGTCATGTTTAACTCGAAAGTTAACACCTTAACCGCACACAATTACTCACCAGATCAATCTTTTAATCAACCAGTCATTCAGCCAATCGACCAACAGATTTGTTTTCATCGTTAAGCCAAGCAGTCTATCTAATACAACAGCCCATTTTGCATGATTTGATTTCCAGTAGACCTTTATTTTTTATGATAAAATGAAATGTTCGGTGTGACCAACGTGTCACAGGTGACCGAGAGGAGAGTCAGGGCAGTCCACTTCTCCATGGGTTGACATCAGCCCTGGTTGCCCTGGACGCTGGCTGCCAGCGTGATCGCTTTACACTTTTTTATTCTGGAATATACGGTGAACACAAATCATGATTGTCATTTTCATCATCATCATCATCATCATCATCATCATCATCATCATCATCATTGTCGTCGTCGTCGTCGCCGCCAGCGTCGTCATCGTCACCATCATCATCATCATGAACATCATCGTCGTCGTCGTCGTCGTCGTCGTTGTCGTCGTCGTCGTTATCATCATCATCATCGTCATCATGA
>JADBJO010004287.1:82500-85000 GCA_016801955.1 Conus betulinus | reverse complement strand
CATCCAGTTTAAAGATGGTAAATCAGAGGGATCATCCCCATTGTTGAATAAAACCATATTGGTTTTTTCATGGGAAAGCTTTGGACCATTTATAAACAAGTATTTGCTAAGGTTACCAAGCTCTGACTGATAACGTTTTCTGTGGTAGTTTATTGCTCTTTTGGTGTGTTTTTTTTTTCTCATACACGTATTTATCCACATACACAGATCATCGGCATATTGTACAACTGTAGCATTTACATGTTTTGGAAGATCATAAGCAAAATATTAAATAGCATTGGAGGCATTACAGACCCTTGAGGAATGCCCTTATCTCAATGGTCTAGAACTTGAATATGTGTTTTGTACTCTGACCTGTAAACTTTTTGTGATAGAAATTCTTTAATATAACTGTAAAATTTACCTGAAATCCCAATCGCCTTTAATTTGTATAACAATCTAGCAGGCCATACACTATCAAGGCTTTTTTTAATATCAAAGAATGTAGCCAGAACACTCTTCCGTCTGGCAAACTATTTTTGATTTGAGTTGTTAACTTTACCATATGATCAGTGGTAGATCTTCCCTTTATAAAACCTGCTTGATTAGTAGGTACTATATGATTTTTGTTACAAAATAGATAAGTCTATTAAGTACAATTTTTTCCATACGTTTTGCAACATGAGGAGTCAGAGCGACAGGTCGATAACTGTCGATGTTTGTGACAGGCTTTCCTTGCTTTATATTTGGGATTACTATTGAGTGTTTCCAAATACCTGGCATAAGACCATCTATCCAAATCTTTTGAAATATTTTTAATAAAAAGAGAAAAAAATGTCTGGCATGTGTTGTAACATTTGATTTGAAATAGCGTCCGCCCTAGTGACGATGTTTTATTGCATTTAAAAGAGACGGCATCCTTTAATTCTTGTGTGGATATGGGTGCATTTATGAAATGGTCATTATTTGGAGCTGGTTCTGTTTTTTCTTGCTTTTCCCGATGTTGTCTGCATTCATGTGGAAGGCTTTCCAGGCGCATGGTCTTAGAAAACATATTAGCAAAAGCTTCGGCTTTTTCATATTGAGTCGGGAATTTCTTAGTCTCCAAATTAACAGGATATCTTAGAACGTTTATCCCTTTTTTCATAACTTGAAACTTTTTCCATACCTTTTGAAGATCTTTATGCTGGGAAACCTCTCTTGCGCAAAATGATGACCAGTAAAGCCGCTTTGCTTTTGCAATAACTCGGTTAGAGTGTGCCTTTGCTTTCTTCATTTCTTGATGGTTTTCCTCACTTTTGTTTTTAACATATTCCTTGTATTTAAACTTCTTTAAAGCTACATCTTCTTCACAATCTCTGATCCACCAGACATTCCCAGCATGACGTGTTTTTTTTTTTTTTTTTTTTTCTTTTTTTTTTTTTTTTTTTTTTTCTTTCTGCATATGATTAGATTTAGGTATGGAACCATTTGCAGCGAAAAGTATCAGCTTGTTGAAATTTGAATACATATTATGCACACTCTCTTCTGTTCCACAAACACTATCTGCATCTATGCTGGTAAGGAGAGTTTTAAACTTGTCCCAGTCGGCAAATTTATAATTGTATTTGGGAATTGTGTCCTGTGGTAATTCTTGAATATTATACATTTCACTGGCTGTTATTATGATCGGCAATTGATCACTTCCGAGAGTGCCCTCGTAAGTTTGACAAGTGCAACCAAAAGCTAACAGGGGATAAATCAAAGACAAGTCTATAGCACTTGCTTTATGTGAAGAAAATATCTAGAATTTCTGGTCACACTTCCATTATTGAGCAAATACAAATCGGAATCAACATTTTCAACACAACGGTTGCTGGTTACAGTAGAACCATCCTTTTCCCCCAAAGGAGAGTGTGCATTGAAATCACCGGCAATCAGCCATTTTTTGATTCGTGCTTTGTATTGCGTGTACCCACCCAGTGTTTTGGTCAGTTGGCCCTTTCGGCAGATATACAGAAACAACATTGACAACAATGTTGTTAAGTTTCACACTGACCGCGCATGAATATAAGTGTGGTAGATCAGATGGTGCAGGTGATGGACAGTGAGCATATTCTGTACCTTCTCTGATATAAATAGCCGTGTTGATTTTTTTTCTTTCGAATCAGAAACTCTATCATGTACTGGAGGGTAGTTTTTCTTTCGAATCAGAAACTCTATCATGTACTGGAGGGTAGTAAAGCGAGGTACCTTTGGTATTTTGAATTTGCATGCATTTAGAGATTGCAAAACCAATATATGATAGCTATGATCTGCCAAATGTTGAATTAATCGCGCTTCATTTGTCAGTACCGATCTGGCATTCCACTGTAAAATTCTCATTGATTTATCAGGCATGTCACTGATGAAATATCAACAATTCAACTTAGATCATCCGCCGTGACGAAGTGGTTAGCATCGCGGACTCCCGGCTGGGAGGTCATGGGTTCGAATCCCATCAGAGTCATGTGGGTTTTTTCTGCCCTGACCGGCTCCTACC
>JADBJO010004287.1:67500-77500 GCA_016801955.1 Conus betulinus | reverse complement strand
CTCTCTGCTTTTTCTCTGCTTTCATTTCATGGATCACGTAGATGGTGAATAAGTTTATGTAACGTGCTTTTAAATGCACAGAATGATTATTTTTCCCCCCTCTATTTGGACCATAATTACAGGCGTGTCCTTAGTTGATGTTTTTTAATAGATGCCTTTTGCTTGTTAATAAAGAAAGGGTAGGGGTGGATAGAAGGAAATGGAGGTTGAACTTACAAATGTTGTATTTTATTGAAGCTATTCACAGAACGGTGAGGAAAGAAAAACATACATGTTACTATTATGAAACCTTTTCTGTATAGAATTCAATAGATTATTTTCTGAGGCAACTGTTGATTGGCTTATTGAATGTACACATAAAATATCAACGTTTACAACCACCACCACCCTCTCTCTCTCTCTCTCTCTCTCTCTGGCTGTATGTATGTGTCTGTACCTGTCGATCTGTCTATCCGTTTCTCTCTTTCTCTTTATCTCCCTGTTTACTCTCTGATCTGCTGATTACCTGCTGATCTGCCTACGTTTCTGTCTCCCTGCCCATTTGTCTGGTTCTCTCTCTCTCTCTCTCTCTCTCTCTCTCTCTCTCTCTCTCTCTCTCTCTCTCATTAAATAATCTAATGCTGATTATCCTGTAGATGTACATACGTTTGCAATGGTGGAAATGCTTTTTTTCGCTGTTGTTGTTGTTTATATGGAAGGGAATTACAAGCAAGATAATCGACGCTGCGTTGTGATGGGAGCTTCGAGAGGGGAGTGGGGGTTGGGGTGGAGGAGGGAGGCTGCACGTACCAGCGTCATGAAAGATTTTTTTTTTTTTTTAATGGACACCGTCATCTCCCGAAGACATTGTGGAATTTTTCAATTGCGATATGATGTGATGCGTGTCACAATGGTGCCCCCCACCCCACCCCCTCCTCTCTCTCTCTCTCTCTCTCTCTCTCTCTCTCTTCTCTCTCCTGCCTTTTTCTTTTGGCCTAATTTAAAACTAACATGAAACAGAGAAGGGAGGGGAAGGGAGGGGGAGGAAAGGGAACGATTTTTCGTTTGCTCGTGCTCCCTGTGGCACGTGCACAGTGCAAAATTAAAATGACCCGATCTTGAAGAACTCACAGCAGCGGTCGGTTTCCCTCTGCCCCAGACCGCCTGGCACTCTCCACACAGATTTAGTTGCGAGGGGTGTTCAGATCCTTTAGTAAAGAAGACGTAAATCACAGTGACTATGCTAAATACCCTCTCCCATCACCCCACCCCACGCCCCTTTTTCTCTTCTTCTTCTTCTTCTTCTTCTCTCTTTTTTTATTATTTAAAAAAAAAATTTTTTAAGTGCCCCCTCGCCTCTTCGATACCTGCGTGAGCGCTTGACGCGCACGCATGTTTTTATTTACTGATAATGCGACACGAGGTCTTTCATTTTATCTTTGGTGCATGCCGCCTTGCTCGTTTGCGGCAGTCAAGCAAACATCATCTTATTTGGGATCTTTTGTTTGTTTTGTTTGTTTGTTTGTTTTGTTTGTTTTTTGTATGATGATTGTAGTGATAATGGCTTTTGCTTGTCCATTTTGATGTTGTTTTCAGTTTGTTCATGATATATGTGTTTGTGTGATCAAAATAATTGTAAATTCTTCAGTTTGACTGGGTTTTATGGGCTCATTTTATGCTGTCATGTGTATATGAGCTTGGTGACTGCTTTTGTGTTCGATGTATTTACACATGTTATTGTCTTCTTCAAAGCCATCTCGAAAATAGAAATGGACAGTAGTGTGTCAATTCTCTCAATTAACTGTCAGGGCATCAATAATTGGAAGAAGAGGCGTGATATCTGTTATCATGTAAAGTGTGAAAAAATAGTCAGTGTACTTCTTGCAAGACACTCATTTTGAAAAAAAAAAAAAAAAAAAAAAAAAAAAATGGAACAGTATATCCAGTCTATCCAGTCTGAGTGGAGCTGTAAGGCGTATTTCTCAAGTTACTCTTCCAACGCAAGAGGAGTCGCAATTCTGTTTAATAACAACTTTGCATTTAAGGTTAAGCAAATTGTTACGGATGATTTTGGAAACTTTCTCATGATGCATGTCATGATACATGCTGAAATACATAGGAAAGATTACCTTTTAGTAAATATATATGGGCCAAATGGGGATGACGCAGAATTTTACGACTGTCTAAGACAAAAATTGTGGGGCTTGGTATAGAAAATGCTATAATAGGTGGGGATTTAAATCTAGTCCTTGATCCTTCTAGAGATTATCATAATTATAAACATATAGATAATCCTCACGCAAAACAGGCTGTTGAAAACATGATCGAAAATCTAGACCTGAATGATATTTGGCAGGAACTAAACCCAGAGTGTCGCCGTTTTACATGGAGGAGAACTAATCCATTTCAACAGGCCAGGCTAGATTTCTTTTGATATCAGACACAGTTGTTTCTTATACGAATGACGTAGACATTGAATCCGGTCACAGAATAGATCACTCTGCTGTGTTATTAAAACTAAAATTTAATGAAGACATAAAGCGTAATACTTTGGGGAAACTTAATTCGTCTCTGTTGAAAGATAAGTCATATTTAGATGAAATTAATACTGTGATTGAAAACGTTAAAGAAGAGTATAAATACAGAAAATATTAATGAAACAGATGAAAAAATTACAATTCTCAATTTCGTATGATCTATTATCGATTCTCTGCAAACAAAAATAAGGTCGAAAACAATTGCTTATGCTATTGCGAATAAAAGGGAGTAAGTAATGAGGAGGAAAAACAATTAGAACAAGACATTATTAAGTTGGAAAAGAAAAAAAAAAAGAAAACTGAAGATGATATTAAAATTATTAACGAGAAAAAAAGAACGACTGTCGGATATCAGAGGAAAACGAATAGAAGGAGTTTTGTTAAGTTCACGTGCTAGATGGATAGCAGATGGGGAGAAAGTTACTAGTTTTTTTTGTTGTTGTTATTGTTGTTGTTGTTTTTGTTTTTTTTTTAAACGACATTACATCAGTAAGAACATGGCTAGACTAATTTATTAGCAAGATAATGCTATGACAAATCAAAAAGACATACTGAAAGAAGTATATAGTTTCTATAAAACATTATACACAGAAAATGCTGTAGAAAATCGTGATATAAAAGATTTGGTGGAAGACATCCTCCATTTAAATGAAACAGAAACAACGGACTTAGAAGGTCTTATTTTATTGGAGGAAGCGACTTATGTCTTAAAGACAATGAAAATAATAAAAGTCCCAGTTCCGATGGTTTTACTACTGATTTCTTTAAAGTCTTTTGGAAACAGATTGGTGTATTTGTCGTTAAAACATTTCATGCAAGTTTCAAGAAAGGAGAACTGTCATGTGTACAAAGAGAGGGAATCATTACATGTATTCTAAAAGGTTATAAATCCAGACAGTACATAAAAAAAAAGAAAAGAAAAAAAAAAAAACAACAACTGGAGACCTCTTTCTCTGTCAAATGTCGTTTATAAGATAGGATCCTCTTGCATCGCCAACAGAATAAAATCTGTGTTGCCTGAAATCATAAATGAAGATCAGACCGGATTTGTTAGAAAACTGATACATCGGCGACAATATAAGATTAGTAATTGTTACCATATCCTATTTAGATGAAAATGATCTGCCTGGTTTGCTGTTAAACATAGACTTTGAAAAAAAGCTTTGATTTGATTAATTGGGAATTTATGTCTAAAGTCCTAATGATTGGAAATTTATATCTAAAGTCTTAAAGGCATTTAGTTTTCAGAGAGATATTGTAGATGGATAAGTGCATTAGACAAAAAATATCAAGTCTTGTGTTATTGTGAACGGATAGGTTTCACATTGGTTCGATATTTAAAAAAAAAGGATGTCGAGAAGGAGACCCAATTTCACCATATGTGGTCGTAATTTGTGTCGAAATATTAGCCATTGTGAGAGAAAATCGAGATATTCAGGGAATCAGAAATGAACGAAACCGAATTTAAGATATCTCAATATGCTGATGACACCAAGCTCTTACTCGCCGGGGATAAGGAATCCTTTGAAACTTGTATTGAAGTTCTTTTAAGATTTGACTGTGTCTCAGGTCTTCATATGAATTTGAGTAAAACGAGCGCAGTTGGGCTTGGAAGTGTAAAAAATAATCAAAACCACTACATGGTCCACATAGAAATCCTAATAGAATCCACACAAAATTCGAATACTTGGTATGTGGTTCACAAATGATTTGAGAAATTGCATAGAAATAAATTGCGTAGAAAGACTAGCAGACGTGAATCATTTGTTCAAAATATGGATAAAACGCCAGATTACGCCCCTAGGTAGAGTAGCAATTTTGAAATCCATCATCCTTTCAAAGCTGACTCATCTTTGGCTGTTTCTATCAGACCCACCAGATGTTTCTTTCAAATATGCTAGAAAAGATGTTACACGTTTGTGTAGAATAAATACACACAGAAAAACTCAGTCGAAAAACAGTGCATAAAAGCATACGGAATGGAGGTATTGGTCTTCTTGATGTAAAAACCTACGTTACATCTCTGAAGCTGTCCTGGATCCGTAGGACTGAGAGATCAAACCACAAATAAAAAAACATATTCTTCACAGTAATTTTCCTCATTGGCCTCATATGAGTAAATACGGTCCAGATATTGTCTGAAAATTTACAAAATATAATCCGTTCTGGGCAGATGTCCTTGAAGCTTAAAAACGTTTTTTTTTTTTAGTAGTACAAACGTCTGCTAAAAGAAATCCGCTGAACTACTTGCTGAACCAGTTTGCTTCAACAAAGTATTCAAGTTGGGAAAAGACACATTGTCTCTAAAATGCTTCAAAACAAAAGTGTCCATTATCTCGCACAATTTTTTTTATGATAATGGTCAGTTTCATTCCCACGGACAAGTTAAGGAAAAAAATATGATGTCAACATTGATTTTCTAACTTATACAGGGTATAAGTTAGCAATAATTGAATTCATAAAAAATTGACATTACCATCGAAAACAACAAATGTATTACTTCTCCATTCTGTTATATTGTTAGCCATTTATAAAGGTTAAAAGACTTACTACGATATACTGATTGATAATCAGTTGAGAGCTCCGTGTTGCGACAAATGGGACATCAAACTTTCACAAGCTAACGACTGAAATTCATGCTTTTTATGCGCATAAGATTACAGATGTGAAACTTAAGTGGTTTCAGCAAAAAATAATTTATAGATGTTTAGTACAAATGTTTATTTTGAAAGAAATCGGAGTTACTGATAATGATAAATGCAGTTATAGGGGATTACTTCAAGATTCTATTGACCATATGTTTTGGAAATGTACTCATGTCAAATGTTTTTGAAGTAGGTTAAGGTTTATTGATTTAGTAAAAGAGAAATGTACTCATGCACAGAATATACGCCTAACAAAGTCTCTCATACTTTAGGTTTCGACATAACAATCGCAATTGATTACATTTTTACTTCAATATTCTTTTAGTAAAACATTACTTATATAAGTGTAAGTTAGAAGGCAGTCACCAGCCGCCGTGGCGAAGAAATAAGCGTCGCGAACTCCCGGCTGGGAGGTCGTTGGTTCGAATCCAATCAGAGTCATGTGGGTTTTTCTGCCCCGACCAGCTCCAACCCAGAGTTGAGTTTGCTGCGGACTCAGTTGGGAAGACTGGGACCACACAGTCGAGTTTCATCCACTTAATGGATGCGTTTCTGAGAGTGTTGCTCAAATTCCTGACCAACACTGCAGATGCCTATATTTCTCGGACCTGGTTGACGCTGGGATATATATGAAAAGGAAGCGTACAGTACAGCCCTGTCATGTAGTCTCAGACCAAAATAGAAATCCGTAGCATCATCTTAATCATCCTCACTCTCATTGATCTGCATAAAAAAATGTCCGAAGTTCGGTGGCCCTTCATGCCCTGATCTCATGGTGACCTCAATTTCTATGTCCTCTGCATGATCTTGGTTTGGTTCCGTCGGGATCATCACTGGTATCGGCGAGTCCATGGGGGCTGTCGTTGGACAGACGTGGTGACGCCCTCCGGAGGGAGAGCTCACTCACACCGGCTCCGCGACTAAGCAATTATTGTCGTCAGTAGGGGGGGCTTAGTAGGTGGTGTCCTGCGTTTGTTAGATCAGAACAGGTGCCACAGAACACCACCGAAGTGACTCGGCAGCAGTGCAGTGTCTCCTCCGGTGGATTGCCTCTTGACGACTTGACATTGACTGCTCCCTGTGGATTGCCGGTGCCGGGCTGCAGCGGGGCCGACTGGGCTGTGGTTGTGGACGGGGTGTCGGAATGAGCGGCGTGGGTGCGCTGCCTCTCAGGTGGTGCAGAAATAAGGACAGCAAAAAAAAAAAAAAAAAAAAAAAAAAAAAAAAAAAAGTTAAAGGCAATCTTCTGCATGTAGCAGTTCTCTTAAAAGTTTTGACCGATAAATAAAGAATTGAAAATATAAACTCATACTAAACC
This sequence comes from Conus betulinus, assembly GCA_016801955.1. NCBI lineage: Eukaryota > Metazoa > Mollusca > Gastropoda > Neogastropoda > Conidae > Conus > Conus betulinus. The sequence goes on along the minus strand of JADBJO010004287.1, from coordinate 71,021 downwards.
ATGAACAACGCGGATGTTCATGCCAAATGGCTTGTTTATGAAATTTTGGTTTCTAATACCGAGCTGCTTCAGCTACCGTATCAGGAACATGTCTTTTCTGTATTAATATATAAATGCGTATGATGCATAATATAACAACAATTATTAGACAGATCATGTCATCTTTTCCCCTTTTGCTTTTTGTTCCTTTCTTTTTGTGTTTTGTTTTTGTTTTTGTTTTGTTTTTGTCTTGTTTTTATCCTTTGCTAAGGATATCCTGTGTGGCCCTTGTTTGCTGCTGAAATATTTCTGCAATTGGCACTCAAGAAATAATGTACCTTATAATAATAACATGTATTATCTTCACTTTGTGACCCATCCCATTCTGTCACCCGATTTCGTTGCTTGTCTGTTCGTCTGTCTATCTGTCAGTCTATCCGTCTGTTTTTCCCTATATTATTTGTGTATACATGCCGGTTTATCTTGCAAGAATTACACATTTGTTTTTCTTTTTTTCATTAAATGCATGTATGCATCTCTTTTGGGCAGTAATATTAGAATAACATGATGCATACAGGTTTATGTATATTTCGTATAGCGTTATCAATAAGTAATCTTTTTTTTGTACACAGACAATGCTATGCTGAAACACTTCTCTCTCTCTCTCTCTCTCTCTCTCTCTCTCTCTCTCTCTCTCTCTCTCTCTCTCTCTCTCTATGTGTTTGTTTGATTGTGCATGCACATGTGTGTGTGTGTGTGTGTGTGTGTGTGTGTGTGTGTGTGTGTGTGCGCGCGCGCGCGCGAAAGAGAGAGAAAGAGAGAGACAAGTGGTGGAGGAGGAGGAGGAGGAAGGGGGAGGAGGACGGATTGTTCAAACGCCGTCAACACAGCACCTCATTCTGCTCCATGCGCCCAGTTAACACTGCAGTCACATCACTTAAATTCCCCGAAGATACCTGATTTTGACCACTTTTCATTAATTTTCCATAAAAGCCAAAGTCCGACAGTGACTTTATATTTACACAGTGAAATAGAGTTATTGTTCACATTCTTGATCATAAATGTTTTAAAAGCCAAAACCACTATGTTGTCACTGTTTGCTCGAGTTGAAAATGAGAGCACTAATTCAGTGCTTTAAGACGCCAATGGATTTGTCGCTTTCTCTTCAAATTAACCAATAAAATCGACTGTTACTAGTTTGCTTACTATTGTGATATGATGTAGGACGGACTGTATCTGTACGCTGACACTACTGGTAAAAAATTCTCCGGGAAATTCGACCATATTTATTTTTAGAAGACTGTCGCTATCACTCTCGTGATATGCTCTGGTGACAGATCGTTTGCCGCGAGTATTTTCGCCCGAGGTCGCCGAATGGCAAGTCGGGTGCCGCGATCATTCACGCGGCGTGTTGCGAAAAAGTTAAATCATGAGAACTTGACACTTAAAAACTAAACCAATCTTCCGATCCACCTATCAATGAGCCGTTACTGAGCCAATCGACCAAGGATTTCTTTTCATCATCCAACCAATCAGTATCGACCAACAGATTTCTTTTCATCATCCAACCAATCAGTATCGACCAACAGATTTCTTTTCATCATCAACCAACCAGTATCGACCAACAGATTTCTTTTCATCATCCAACCAACCAGTATCGACCAACAGGTTTCTTTTCATCTTCCAACCAATCAGTATTGACTAACATATCTCTTTTTCATCATCCAACCAACCATTATCGACCAACAGATCTCTCTTCATCACCCAGCTGACCAGTCTGTCCAGTACAACAGCCCAGTTTGCATTTTTTTTTTCCCAGTAGACCTTTATATTTTGTGATAAAATGAAGCGTGACCGAGAGGTGTGTCAGGGCAGTCCACTTCTCCATGGTTGACATCAGCCTGGTTGCCCTGGACGCTGGCTTCCAACGTGATCGCTCAATAGTACTTGTGGTCTGGAATAAAGGTTGAACCCAAACTATTAACGTCATCACTACCGTCGGTGTCGTCGTCGTTGTCGTCGTCGTCATGGTCGTTGCCATCAAAATCCTCGTCGTCCGTTATCGTCATTGTCGTTGTCGTCGACGTCATCATTATTGTATAAATCATCGTCATCATCATTATCATTATCATCATCATCATCATCACCATCATCATCATCATCATCGTCGTCGTCGTCGTTGGTCATCATCATCATCATCATCATCATCATCATCATCATTGTCATCATCATGAAGGTCGTTGTCGTCATGTTTGTCGTCATTGTCGTTTTTGTCATCATCATTGTCATCGTTATCGTCATTGCCATTGATAAGTTATCCACACTTTTGTGCAAATTGTGATCATTACAAAATCATGGGCAGCTACTCAGACTGTTCCCTCTCCACCCCCTCCACCTCCCCTTCCCATCCCTCCTCCTCCTCCTCCTCCTATTACTATTACTACTGCTACTGCTACTACTACTACTACTACTACTACTACTGCTGCTGCTGCTGCTGCTGCTGCTCTGCTTTTGCTGCTGTTATGACTCCTATTAAACTCCTACCATTACCAATGTTTTTTTTGCACACTGTGATGTAGCAACACTAATGTTGCTATTACTGTTTGTGAAGGTCTACAGTTTTGTCTCTGCCGAAAACTACGGGTTGCTGGTCAGCCTGTACAACTGGTATTGATCAGGGGTGTTATAACATCAACAGTGAGGGCATCCATTTTTAGCCCTTGTTGAAACTATTTTTTTTTTTATTTTATTTTATTTTATTTTATTTTTTTTATTTTTTCTTTTTAGTTGTTGTTTTTTTTTCTGCACCTCAAACAAGGCAACTTAATGCAAAATACCAGCTTAGTCTATGTATACATTTTAAAATGGTTTTCTCGTAAATCTGTAAACACATGTATATATAGAATTACATCAAATGCAATCTCCATATGCTTGTCTATGTATGTATGTATGTATGTATGTATGTATGTATGTATGTATCTATCTATTTATAGAGACAGACAGAAAGACAGACAGACAAAGACAGGCTGGCAGACAGACACACAGACAGAGTGACAGACAGAAGGAAAGACAGACAGACAGGCATGTATGTACGCACACAGACAAAACTACAGACAGAGGGACAGACAGACAGACAGACAGCTAAACATCCACAAAGGTAAGCGCATAGATGATAGACTCACGGTTATCATCGCCGTATCCCTTATAATAACCATTGTATTTCCCATAGTAGTGACCAGGATCTCCGTAGCGCTTGTAATTGCCTCCTCGGTAGCCGTAGTTGTATCCATGGACGTAGCCATGACCATCACCGTAGTCGCGACCGTAGCCATACCCACTGCCACCACAGCGTGGGTAATAACCGTAGCCACAACGACTTCCGTAATAGTGTTCGGGACCACGGTAACCGCATGCTGCCGGCGCGACGACCAGTGCCACCAACAGAAGAGCAACGAGGACGACCTTCATCTTGATGCCTGGACAGGGAGCACTTCATGGGAAACAAACCATACGATTCTTCAAACAGAAGAATCTAGACAGAC
>JADBJO010004287.1:57500-65000 GCA_016801955.1 Conus betulinus | reverse complement strand
CACGCCCATCAGGATACGCTTCGGTGTTTGCATTCCGATCTCTCGGAGTGTAACAGCAGGGCCCAGAAATCCACCAGTCGGACATCGACACAAGTCTGGAGCAAGCTATAGACAAAAAAGTATTTCGGAAGGATGTGTTCCATCAAACGGATGATGTGAGTGTGCTGCTGTGTGAATCAGACGACGTCGTTCAATATTCCTGCGATCCGTGTTCGGAAGACGATCGCTTTTTCTGGTTTAACAAGCAGGAAGAAAGACACATGTCATAAGAGGAATGTCTTAAATTGTCCTGCATTTGGAAAGGAAGACGCATCGGCAACACGAAGCATGCAGAGACCCAAGCATGTGCTCTATGGCGGCTGCACGCTGTCCACGGACTGATCCAGTTTTACCTGGGGTGACCGTCGTCTACAGAACTGACAGTGAATACCAGTGACATTTTCTCGTTCATGATTTCGTCACGTAAAGTGAAAAAAAAAGGATATTGCTGTGGTTTCCATGTTAATAAAATCGAATTTGAGTCGCGTTTTTTGTTGTTGTACATCCCGCCGATTATATACCGGTATTCAGAAAACCACCAATTCTGTGTGACTACATGTATATCCAATACATGGTAGTCAAGGATCATTATCCAATACATGGTAGTCAAGGATCATTAAAGTATGGAACTGGTTGACATATTACTCGTAAGAGTCGAACAGCTTATGGGTGTATATATGATTGGGGAAGGGGAGAAGAGGAGGAAGAGAGGGGGGGGGGGGGGGGGGGAATGAAAAAGCCTTGCTGTACGTGGAAATTAGACGCCGAACCATACTGATATGGAGTATGCCTAGAATAAGATTTTAACATTTCAAAAAAAATTCGAACTTGTTTTAAAAAACAAAACAAACAAACAAAAAAACTGTTAGGGGGGGGGAGGGAAGCAGTGAGGATAGGGTGGGGTGGTGGAAGAATTAAAAATATCTTCCAAGTGGATATGATTTAATAAGAGTAACAGCCAACATTGCCAGGCTCCAGCCGTTCTCATAACTTGGATTAAAAACTTGACAAAGTTGACAAAGCTTGAAGGACTTCATCTTATCATGAAGAGGCTGAAAGTGATTTTTTGTACAAGTACAGTCAAATAAAAAAATGAGGGATATCGAGAGTCTGACCACATGCACAAGCAGGTGCCGGTTTTAAATACCTACCTAACCAACCATTAACCCGCAGCCTATGTACAAGGTTACGATTTGGGATTGGCCCTGGAGGATTACAGCATTTGCTTGTTGGTTTCGTCATATCCCATCTGTGCTTCCGAGCTGAATCTTCACACACACACACACACACACACACACACACACACACACACACACACACACACACACACACACACACACACACACACACACACACACACACATCACGCACGTGCGCGCACCCAAACACACACACACACACACACACACACACACACACACACACACACACACACACACACACACATACACACACACGCACATCATTGCACATCAAGCTGTTGATAATTGAATATTTGTTGCAGTCATTGCAACACCAAGCTGCTCTGTAAGTTGCTGGAATGGTGCTCAGTTACTTATCCTTGGAATTTAGTTGTTGTAAATTAGTCCCTGTGGATTCATTCCAAGAACTGGCCCTTGTATCTTAAGAGTTTATCTCTTTTGTTATATGTATTCTACTTTTCACAAGAAAATATAGCTTGTTTTCCTCTTTCATCGATTTGTTGTTGTTGTTGTTGTTGTTGTTTTTTTAAACTCAACAAACATACTATCGTATTGCACACCAGCCTTTTTCTGGGATAGCATTCTTCTTAAAACCGAAAAGGCAGAGGAATAAGTTACCATTTTCCGCCGGTCACTGAGAAGAAACAATCAAGTTTCGAAATACCGGTATCTGACCAGAAATTATATGTTATCTGACCAGAAGTTATATGTTAGTGAGTTTCCACCCCATTGGAGATTGTCTCCCCCTTGGGGACTATAAGCTTGCTGAAGGCTCATTATGAGAAGCATTTATTGTTCCCCATTCACCCTCTCAAGCAGACACTGTTAGGTATGCAGAATTACCCACCATTGCGGATATGAATGCTTAACTCCTCCCCCTATATCTTCAATCTAAGACATAAGAGCAAGCTATGTATGTACGTGTGTGTGTGTGTGTGTATATATATATATATATATATATATATATATATATATGTGTGTGTGTGTGTGTGTGTGTGTGTGTGTGGTTAAAAACCACAACAAACAAGATGAAAAGATTTCCAAAAATTTCGGCTTTAATGCCTTCCTCAGTGCTGGTGAGTTGACTAGCCGGCTAGTCACACAACATTTATACATGCATAAAAAGAAAGTGAATAAAATTCACTATCTTAAAACAAGAAGCTAAAATGGATTTAACGTACAGGCAAATCGTTCAAATGGAAAGGAAGCAAAGGGATGTTGTAGTAAACGAAAGAGGGGCTGATTAAGAGTGTGTAAACCGTGCGCGCGTCACGCACATGTGGGAGTTTGCGTGTGTGTGAATAGGGGGGGGGGGGGGGGGGGGGTCGGTGGGGGGAGGTAAAAGGTGTCCAGCAGCATAGAACATGAACAGTAATTGTAGCGAGTCGAGGAGAGTTTTCAATTTTCTTATCCAGAATTTTTCCCTACAAATTCTGTGCGTGTGGCTGTCTGAAAAAAAAAAAAAGTTTTCTATCACCATGCATTTCATGTTGGCCAGGATGTGGTTGGGCAGGTTGAAATGTTGCGTGACTAAGAGTCCCGATGTTGTTCTTGATGTGAGATCTATGCAGATAGAAACGTTTTCTGAGTAATTTTTTGTTTCACCAATGTATTGAGAATTCTGACAGAGTTCGCAGAACATGAGATAAATGATGTTATTGGTTTGACAGTCAGTATGGTGTCTTAGAGTAAATGTTTCTTTGGTCTGGTGGCTAATGAAACTGGTGGATTCCAAGGTGTGCTCTCTACAAATAATACATTTGTTGGAACACACACACACACGCGCGCGCGCGCGCGCGCGCGCGCGCGTGTGTGCGTATTTAAGAGTGAATGTATGTATGAGATCTCTTTATATTTCCTCAGTTGCAACTGATTTTCGAATATGACTGAAATTGCAACCCAGATTCTGTTTTTTTTTTTTTTTTTTTTTTTTTTTTTTTTAAATGCTTATACACATATTTGCAGTAATCACGATATGGTTTATTTTCCGAAGTATATGTCTGTCAATATTTTCTCGTCTAAGATTTCCAAAAAGCACAGTTTCTTCAGAAAACGCAATGTTTGTGTGTATACTGCTAAGATGTATTGACAGACAAATTTCCAAACGAATTAACCTTATTACAGTGAAAAAGAAGATGTTCAACGTAATTAATTTCATCTTTACAACATGAACAATTTCGATTATCTCTGACTCTCATTTTCCATAGCATTATATTAGTTGGTATATGTTTTTTTGTAAAATTTTCCATTGTAGAACTCTCAATCTGGTTTCTTTTGTGTACAAGCCGGATATCTTCCATAAATTTTCATTTAACTCCAGTCCATATTTATAAGACTAAAAACGGGATGCACGTGGTTCTGTGCACGGAGGGAACACAACGTTGCACGGAAATCCTTGCGAGATATATGCTTTTTGTTACAGGAAAGAGGTGGTCCTGAAAAATCTATATCATATCTATCTTGTTCACTAGCCCTAGTAATAAAAATATGTGTGGCAACTGACACTACGTTATACTCTAAGATCCTTGCATGGGTGGCTCCTGTCTTGTTAACCACGTCCTGGTATGAAAGCATTTCATTTGGACCATAGATGTCACTAACATTTAGTATTTTGCCCTTTATCCAGTCAGGGAAGAAAATTACATTTCCTCGATATGTTATGTGCTGGTTATTCCACAGTAAAGAAGGAAAGGGTGAGGCATCTTCATGTTTATTAGGATCTAACCATGTTTTCAGAGTAATTTTCCAAAACTGTGAATGTATCGTATGCGCTTTTTTGTATTTGCATAAAAACACGTGACATTCTCATCGAAGGGTAGAAATATTTTTTCTCGGAATTAAAGTCCATCTTTCATTGTTTGTGCCCTTACAAATTCTTAGAACCTATCATGGGAGAAAGGCAGGTTGCATCTGTCTTAGATCTATCATTTTTTTTATCCTCCTTTTTCATATTCACTGCACATTACGCTTCTTTTAACTTTTTCTATTGCCTTTCGATTACAATGTTTTCTAAGCCAGAGAAATCTTAAAATCATGTCATTTATATCTGATAAGATCTTGTCGGGAATAAACAATGTTCGCATAACATAGACCATTTGTGAAATAAGAAATATTTTAATTATATGTATATACCCATTACACTAAGATCTCTTTTTTTTTCCCAGGAGTGAATAATTCTCTGAACGGTTTCTATTCTTTGCAACCATTGTCCTCAACTAGAAATGCTGGTTTATCATTCTCATAATGAATACTTTATTTTTCCACGTAAAGCCATAGAAGCTGTCTGTACTATGTTTTTTTTTTTACTAGCTAGCCACATACATGCTGATTTTTTTTGTTGTTTTTTTTTTTTTTTATTTGTAACCAAACCAGAAAACAAGGAAAAGTCATTGAGTATATCTAATGTTTGCATCATGTCATGCTGATCTGTCAAAAATAAGGTAACATGATCTGCATAAAGCGCAATTTTGATTACATTAATAAGCGTATCTCTTGAACCCCCTAAATCATTTCCTCTAATGTTTCTACAGATTTTCATCTTTATTGCTAGCAATTCTATAACCAACATAAATACTAAGGGAGAAAAGACATCCTTGTCGGATTCCTGTTTCAGCTGCAACACAATCTGATGTCCAGTCACTATACAAAACACAAGTACGAGTATCAGCGATTAATACTTGAAACCATCTAATGAATTCTTCCCCAAATCCATACTTTTTGACAGCTGTAAACATTAAGTTTTTAGATATACTATCAAAGCTTGTGTATAATCAATACTTAAAAGCAAACCAGGAATGTTTTCTACATTTAGATGATCAATAACATCATCAATTAGTCTCAATAGCGTAGCTGCTCGACGTCCCTTTATATGCCAACCTCATCTTCACTTATTAAATCTCTAATTACTTGACATAAACGATTTGCCAAACATTTAGACAGAACCTTATAATCACTATTCGTTAAGGAAGTTGTCTCCAGTTTTTGTGTAACATTTCTAGGTAGATTTTTGCCATTGGGAATAAATGTGATGACTGTTTTCTCTGAGAAGGAGAAAGTGTCCCTTTTTCATATGTAGAGTTAAGTGATGATGTTAACAAACTCTTTATATGACACCAAAATACTTTTAAAAATTCTGTTGTCAGCCCATCACTTCCCGGCGAAGAACCATTTTTGAGGGCTTTAAGAGCTGTTAGTAGTTCATTCTCTGTCAAGTTGCCTTCACAACTATCCTTCTGAGAGCCAGAAAGCTGTGAGACTGAAGTATCAGATACAAAGTCATCTACCATTTGTTCCATGTTTCCTGCTCTTACCTTTTTCCCTGTACAACTTCGATTAATAGTCTCGCTGCATTTTCATTATTTCTGACTGTTGTGTAACTAATCTACCATTTTCATCACAAAGTTCTTCTATTATCTTTGAATTTGCTCTTGGTTTTTTTCCAAGTTTAGAAAATTTTTGTGCGCCCCCCCCCCCCCCCCCCCTCTTCAATCCATTTCATTCTAGATCTTACCTGTGCTGCACATGCTTTATAAGTTTCCAAATAATTCTCATTCTTGCATTAAGAGCTATCGCTGATTTTGATATGTATATCATTTGGGTTTTTTGCAATATTGATATCTATATCATTTAACTTACCTTGTATTTCTACTAACTTATTTCTAATGTTCATGTTCATACCTTTACCATAAATTATTGTAAAACTCTTAATCTTCAGTTTTATGATTTCCTATTCCATTTGAAAATCAATGTTTTCGTCCTTAAGTGATATATGATCATCTATCAAACTATTCATATGTGTGGCATAGTTTAAGTCATTCAACAATGAGTTATTGAACTTCCACAGCCCAGGTCCCCTCTCGAAGCTTGAGAATTTCAATTTGATGGAGCAACTTCTATGATCTGTGAAAGGGATAGAATGAGTATTGCAGTCTATTGTTTTGTCAAACAAATCATCATTTGATATGGAATAATCCAACTGACGTGCAATAAACGGATAAGTTTTTCATGCCCTGTAAATTTCTTTTCATCCAGATGAAACAGTCTCCAAGTATTATACAGGTCATGGCTTTTTATTAAATCATTGAATTTCTCTACTGTGCCCTCTGCATGTTTTCTCTTCAGAGATGATATCTGAATTGTTATCTAATACGCAGTTGAACAGCCCCCCCCCCCCCCCCCCCCCCCCCCCCCCCAATTAGCAAGTGTTCTGACTGAACATTCGAGAAAGCATCTCCCGGTTCATCAAAGAAAATATTCTTTTTATTGTCATTATTTGAAGCATATACATTCACAATAACCACTTGTTTATGCTGAATTTCTATTTCAACGCCTTGAATTGTACACTATCTTGTAATTATCAACCACATTGTGCCGAAATAAAACAACTTGACCACAGCTATGTGATGTATAACTATTATATAATAATTCACCTTTGCCCCATTCTTTTTTCCATTGCCCATAAACATCATCAATGATATGTGTTTCTTGCAAGCAAATTATATCGTACGTACGTTTTCTCTTTGAAGTGTTTAAATATTGATTTTCTTTTCCAACACGAGCGCAGACCCCGTGAATTTAATGACAAAACGGTCAATCCGGACACAAGCCACACCGAAAGTCCGTAATCCAAGCCGTTTTTAAATCCAAACGCAAACCCGTAAACAAAGTCCGTGTAACGCGTGTAAGTCGTCTCCGTCAGGTCAAACCGTCACACTCGGTGAAGATTCACCCACCATCTCCCCCACCTTTACTCTGCCCACTCGACACGGAGCGGTCAGGTGAGGACCGCGAACAGGTGAGCATTTTAGACTTTGGCCCGTCACGCCGCTGGCTAGGTGAATCCTCGTCACCTGACCTCCACCGGTGCTGCGTGAACGCTGGTCCTTCCCACGTACACTGTATTGCCGGATAATTTTCCGCGGCGAAGGTGAGAACTGAATCTTTACCAGTGTAAGTTCCATCAGTCTGAGTTTCGGGAACCACATCTGTCACAGAGTCTTCAAAGACATCTTCCCCATCCTCAAACAAGTTTGCCCCTACCTGCTCATCTCCTGCCTGCTGGTTCTCATCCATGAGCCTTACATATTCTGTATGCTCAATTTGAGCACATGCCTCTGTTTCTGAGATAGGTCCACTCACCTGGGGGTCAGAGAGAGTGCCACAGGTGGATCACCATGTTTGTGGCCACTATACATGTACATACATGTTATATTTTGTGCATTGAAATATTACTATGGGATTTTGAATGCGCGCGCGCGCG
>JADBJO010004287.1:35000-45000 GCA_016801955.1 Conus betulinus | reverse complement strand
TTCTTCTGAAACACCAAGTGATAATGCGGTGAAAATGAATCGCAGATGTCGTTCAGTAGTGACATAGCACATTTGTTTACACAATATGCCAAACTGTAAAGGCTGTATAACAACATCAAATCTCTCATAGGCATGGACATAAATTTTGTCAGTTTTGTGTGCTACTACAGTGTTTGAATCCTTGGCAAAGTGTTTCCACAAACGTTTCACCTCCGTCTCCTTCAGATAGTGATGCTAATCATAAGTTCGATGTCACACAGGGAGTCATTAGTATATCAAACACCCTGTTCACTCCCCCCCACCCCTCCCCCTGCAAAACACGTTATGGGTCCTGTGCACCAGGATTATGATATATGTCGAAAGAATTTAGGCTGGTATCAAAGAGGAGATAGGTAAATTGAGAGAGAGAGAGAGAGAGAGAGAGAGAGAGAGAGAGAGAGAGAGAGAGAGAGAGAGAGAGAGAGAATAGAAGTTTAGAAATATAAGAAAAAGATAAATAAGAAGAAGCGGAGGAAAGCTTTTGTTTGTACGAGCAAGAAAACAAAACAAAAACAAATAGTATGAGTGATTCAAAATGAAAACAAACAGAACACACCGCCCAAAGAACCCCAAGAAGATGAAAACGACTTACGTCTGATGTGCCAGATGAAGCTTCGTAGATCACAAGGGAGACCAGCAGATGCAGGTGCCAGCAGAGTGAAGACCGAAGTTATTGTTGGTTGTGTGTGAAGCGTTATTTATATCTGTTTGTCTGCCATTAACTTATGCAGAGTCATCCTTCTTCTCATGTTAATGAGTATATCACAGCCTCTTTAAAACTTCACTTCTTCATTTGCATTTAATTTATTGTCCTCTTTTTTTTCTAATCTTATTTTGTTTTTATATACAATTTTGCTTTCTTTTAGTCTGTTTTCTTTTAATCAAAAACTTGAAATGGCAAACGTCTCTCTCTCTCTCTCTCTCTCTCTCTCTCTCTCTCTCTCTCTCTCTCTCTCTCTCTCTCTCTCTTCAGACATCACCAAATAAGAACATACATAGAGACCAGAGAAACTAAGAAAACACATTCATCCCAAGTTACATTTTTGGGTACGTTCACACACACACACACACACACACACACACACACACACACACACACACACACACACATATATATATATATATATATATATATATATATATATATATATATATATATGCACATAAATGTTATAAATGTGCGTGAAAATATTATTCTCTCTCCCACCCTACCCAATATCCCACAGGTATGGACATTTTGCTTAGAGCAGACATTAACCTCAACCTTTTTTTTTTTTTTTTACATCCTGAAGTTTTGTATCCTGTTTCGTTTTTGTTTGTTTCTGTGTTTGCTTGTTTTCTGTCTTTATTTTTTCTTTCTGATGATTATATATTGCTGATTTTGAGAACTGTTGTGCACGGGTTGTAAAAAAAATCTTCAGATAAAATGATTAATAACTATGGAAAATGTTTGCTGACTACTTGTACTTCGCTTGGATTGTGTAAAGCCAATGGAGTTTATAATGGTGATCTTGATGGGCACAACACTTTCATTTCTGAATCAAGGTATGGTGTAAATAAATATCTGTTTGTTTTATTCCTTGAAAAATTATGTTCAGTTGTCTTCTCTTCTTGTAGTGTATGTTTATCTGAGAGACTGAAATCTGACTATTTACCTGTCGAATTTTATTTTCGAATGAAAAATTGTACTCCTGTGTCTGCGGGTATAGAAAAGGAATATTATCGAAAAAAATTATTTTTTATGGAATCCTTATTTTGATCAATCATGTGTTTAAGCAATGCAGTCGGATAAAGTACTGTCATCCTTTGATGATCCTATTTGAACTGATCGATCGTGAGAGTAACAAAGCCTTGAATATGTTTGTGATACGTATCAAAACTTACGCCGGTTGTATGAGAAAAAAAAATCTCTCTCTGAACAAGAATAATGAACAAAGTAATTGGAATGACAAAGAAGGTTAACAAAGTAAAACAAAAGCGAGAAGATTGCTCAAAAACATTTCGTCAGACGATGGATGGCACCGATCTGACGCTGACTGCAGTGCTAGAAGAGACTATAAGGATCTCCTAAAGTGAAAAGAAAAACAAACACAATGACGAATTATTGAGACGGTTAGTCGCATCAGTAAATTGTCACAAGTTATTTGGGAAAATGTGCACGACATTTCTTCGAAAAGAAAACAACCACGGAACGTTTCAACAGTCCATGATAGGTACAATCGTTTTAAATGTTTCCTCAAAACAAGTTTGCAAATGAAGATATAAGTATTCGTAACAAAGGAGAAGATGATTTTAGTTCAGGATACAACGACGATGGTTGTATGAACCGCCCCAATATTTAGAGAAGAAGTGTTGCTTGCGATAATGAAGTTAAAGAGTATATCTGTTGGCCCAATTGCAATTAATGGAGGTATGTTAAAATATGTAGGTGATTGAGTTATTGGCTTCTTTGTTAAACTTTTAAATACTCTGATAAGGAGATATTTCCAGATAACTGTACAGAAAGTATTGTCCTACCTTTATTTTTTAAAAGGCAATACAGATCCCCCCCCCCCCCCCCCCCCCCCCCCCAAAAAAAAAAAGAAGTGTATAGTTCCATTGTAAATAATATGATCCAAGAATGGGTTGTATTGCATGATATTACAGGGAAGTATCAGAGAGGGTTTAAAAGAGGCTTCTTTACTATCGATCACATGTACACATTATTAGCTCTAATACAAAAACAGTTTTGTTTTAACCGCAAACTTTACGTTGCGTTCATCCACTTTGAGAAACCTTTTAACCCCGTAAAAAAAAAAAAAAAAAAAAAAAACCTATTGTCGCCAATTCTAATGAAAAACGGTATTCAACTGAGACTTTTTCCGATGTATTCATAGCATGTATAATAGAGGCAGGTTAGAATTCCGTTTGGTGCAAAGTTGACAGACTATGTAAACTGTACCCGAGGGTGAAACAAGTGATGCTACTTGTTCTGTGTTGTTTTCTTCATTCATTCATGAATGAATTAGCGACAGAAGTGATCAAAGCTGGAGGCATAGCGCAACATTTAATTGTCTTGAATTATTTTCTTCTGCTTTTGGCAGATGATGTAGTCCTTCTGTCTGAAGCAATAATTGGGTTACAGACACAATTGAACAGTCTCGAGAGGTCAGCACTCCATCTAGATTCGAATTTGAGTACAAGTAATTTCGCTGCATTCAGAAAAGTTAGATACTTAGCAGCGAGGGAACGTTGGACCTACGATGGAATCCCTATGTCCGTTGTTAATTTTTATAGATATTTAGGCATTCATTTTGACAAGGTTGAGTTTTAGTGTGTCATGTCAAAGTTTGCCATCAGGACCAAGCATGCATGCGTTATTATATATCTTACAAAATTTAAGTTAAATTGCAATTCTCTTGTCGTATATCGGAAAGTCTTTGACGCACAAATACAACCAACTGTTCAGTACGGTGCTGTATTGAGTGGACTTAGTAGTGCAGCTCGCCACTTTGAAAAGATACATCGTTTTACTCTTAAACAGTTTTTAGGATTCCAAAATCAAATACCAAATGATATGATTTATGGACAAACAAACAGATATCCAATTTACATAAATTCTGCAGTTGGGTGTACACGGTACTGGATCAAATTGACAAGAATGGATGAGTCAAGATTACCACGAAAAGCATGAAGAATATTATTTGATTTAGATTCTCTTGAAGCGGCAAACTGGGCATCAGATATGCGTTGTAAACTGCATATGTTTGCTTTCAGGTATGTGTGGCTGAACCAAGGTGTTGCAGATATAAATCAGTTTATCGCAGACTTTAAAGAAAGACTGTTACTCCACAAATGGCAAAAATGGGATTTCGATGACAAGAACAGTGAGAGGTTCAGTGTGTATAAAACATTTGCATTATAACCTTAGATAAAACTCATTTGATATTGAATCTGAACAGACATTTCAAAATAATAACAAGAAGATTTAGATTTAGCATTTCGGATATTGGTGTACATCATTATCGATACAAACACACACATTCATGTCGATCTAATCTGTCATTTATGTTAACAAAAGAGAGATTCGGATTCGGATGGATGATTTATCACATAGGCCTAGGCCCCTTATAAAGGGGTATGAAAATAGTACATTGGAAACAAATCTATGCGACATGTAACAAAATAGTACATTGGAAACAAATCTATGCGACATGTAACAAAGTATATCAAATTAAGACAAATCATTTGTAACTTTTAAGAGGTAGCAATTTCTCTCATTTTAAATGCCTTATACAAAAATAACGAAAAATTTTTACATCTATTGTTGAGGTTGACGACATCAATAGGGTCAATCTAAATAGGGAAGGCTGTCTATAGAATTTCGGCTTAATAAATTCATTTCTAATGTCCATGAGGGCTGGACAACAAAGAACAAAATGCATCTCATTTTCTTGTGACTCTTTACAGAGAGGACAAAGCATATCATTGTCATCAACATCGGTTTTGTATCTAAATTTGGACTGCTAAATCCGATATTCCAAGTCTAAATTTTGCCATTATGTATTTAAAGTGTCTATCCATTTCTAAAGTTATATAAGGTTTCAGATCATGGGAATTACCAAACTGTCTGTAAAAATCAAACCTTTTACTATTATGCACATGATGTAACCATTTTTGCCAACGGCAGTCAATTAGTCGTTGACGAAAGCAACTTATAAACTGTTTAACATTTCCAACACCCTGATTCAGCCATACAAAACCAAAACCGTATTCAAAAAGACACATACGAACTTTACTAGCCCAGTTGTTTTTTTTTTCCTCTCTAGAATCAAGATCATAAAGCATTATAAGCTTTACGAGGTATTCTGTACTCATCCATATGGAGTAAATTAAGCCAGTATCGGATGCATTTAACAGCAGAAACAATATATATAGGAAACCTATTCGTCTCCCCATACACAAGATCATTAGGCGTCCGCCTATCTACACACACCTAGAAATTTTTTTTAACGAAAAGATGCACAGATTCACAATGGATTGCAGCGTTATCTAATCCCCATAATTCTGATCCGTACTGTGCAATTGGCTGCACTGACTATCGAACAGCTTGCAAAACACATGAAAGGACGTATTGTTGAAAACATGTAACTTTTTCATAATACAAAACGAAACATTTTTGGCCTTGCTAGCAAGATCCTTGCAAGCACTAACAAAACTCAGACGAGTAGAAAAAAAGTATACCCAAATATCTATAGGCATTCACAACAGGCATGGGAGCATTATTATATAGCCATCGTTCTCTTGCACTCAAATAACCACCCTTACGAAACACAATAATATTACTTTTAGATAAATTAACTTTCAGCTGGAGAGATGCAGCTGAGCGGTGTAAGCTATTCAGTTGTCTGTAAACCAATGATTGTCTCTGATATCAAAATCACGTCATCAGCCAGTAACAGAATAAACAATTCAAACGCATCAGAAGTCAACAACCCCCCCGTGTCTCCCGTATTAATTACCTCAATTGCTAGCTCATTTATGAACAGTGAAAATAAAACTGGACTACAGGCATCGCCCTGTTTAACCCCCCGACAGAACAATTGATATAATCTGTGAATTTAGCTCCACAACGAACTTTAGCTTTCACCTCATTATACATACTTCTAATACATCTGTAAAGTTTACCCTTAATACCATTTTTACTCATAATTGGCCAAAGGAGGTTTCTATTAATGGAATCGAAAGCTTTTTCAAAATCGATGAAAGCTACGTATAATTTTCGATTAAAAGAGAACTGTTTTTGAACTAGAGCCAACAAGGTGAACATGTGGTCAACAGTCGAATAAACCTTTTTAAACCCAGCTTGATAATCACCCGTATATTTTTTATCCTCAATCCATTCTTGCAGTCTGTTATTAATTATCATCCCAAACATTTTACTACTAATGTTACTAAGAGAAATACCCCTGTAATTGTTTGGATCATTCGCATCACCTTTTTTTTAAATTGGCACAATTATTGATTCTGTCCAACTGTCCGGGAACACACACATCATTAAATAATTTGTTGAATAATTTCAGACAGAACTGCACAACATGGGTAGAAAGAATTTTAAATAGCTCTCCAATGATTCCATCGGGACCGGCTGCCTTGCGATTTTTTAATCTTTTAATTGCTAGTAATACTTCTCCTCACTAATGGAGCGATTCATATAACCATCAGAGCCATCTTCAAACACCTCTTGATCTAATTGAATATCATCGTTGGGTTGTAACAATGCTTGAAAATGCTGAAACCACACATCTATTGTAATGTTATTTCTAGGCTGTTTTTCTTTGTGGTGATATCCTGCGGACAACATCCCAAACTCTTTGTGAGACTTTACAGATGCAACAAGCTTATCTATTATTGATTTATTGAACTCTTTCTCTTTTCTCTTTAATAAATGCTTATATTCACGCCTAGCTATCACATATGCAGTCCTGTCTGTGTCTTTTAACGAACGGCGATTAATTCTCAACAGCCCCCTGGTCTTTTCTTTTCTCAACAAGACATTCTTGGTCATACCAGTCTTTTGACGCCCTTTCTTTCATAACGCGCACACGTTTTTTCATACATTCAGCACTTTCAATTAAACATTCGTTAAACATATTCAGAGCATTGTTTATATATCAGAATCAATTAAACTTATGGCAATATCAAGTTTTCTACTCGAATTTTCATTTGCTAATGTATCACTAAACAACGAAGAGCATTCATCATTCCAAACAATTTTTTCTAAGGTATAATCTAGCATGTCTTCACCAATTTTTTTTACCGAGTTTTCCCAATGGGGCAGCAATTTGAAAAGACAGCGGAAAATGGTCAGAATCTATACGTTCCAAAACACTCAGTTCACATCTATCATACCAAAGAGCAAAAAGTTCATTCGACAAAATAAAATAATCGTTTACACTGCAAACCAGAATCAGAAACGTACGTATAGCAACCATTTTGGTCGCCTTTACATACGCCATTTAATATTGAAAAGTTCAGAGCAGTGCACATGTTTAATAATAACTTCCCATAATTATTTACAGTCTTATCTTGAGAACATCGGTTAATGTTAACGGAATGGCTATCACATTGCGCTTCACAAACATCACACCCAGCAAAATTCTGCGAAACATCAGAAGTTCTGCTGTTCGATCACCATTTAGAATGACATATACATCCTTTGTTAACAAAAAGTCAGTCAAACATTCTTCAAGTAAACTAACCATTTATCTAAGTCAAAATGGACATAAAACGGAGAACCTTCTGGTGGAATATTCGAACAAACATACAAGATATCCTTTTCTGATTCAAACAACATTTTATCAATCAAGAACACAAACAGATTAGGACAATTCACTTCAACTGATTTCACATATGGGGTAAGCTCATTCCTTAATAGACAAACCACGCATCCCGATCTTCTTCCTTTTTTTGAGAATTTGATAGCAGGTTTACTAAATACTTTATAGCCAGTAAGTAGATCATCACGACAATCTTCAATGAATGTTTTAATCAAACAGATAAATTCAAACTGACAGAGAAATGAAACACAATTAGGATCTCTAAACTTAGACGTCAAAACCGTTTACGTTCCATGTCAGAAAGGAAACAGATTTATGTACAATTGAACACACGAAAAAATTCGTCGTATGCTTACACGCGCAAAGCGTTGCCAGCTCCGCGCGCGGCACGACTGACACATAGAACAACGCTCACGCGCGACAGTCATCGGAGACCGGAGCGTCAAACGGTGTTAAGTTACTGGGATTCCCGTTTTCATTTTTCCCCACTGTCAGACAAATTTGATCAGGTGGCCGGCCGTCTCCCTATCTTGATTCCCGCAAGCTGCCATCTTCATAAGGAAATACTTACAACCATCAATTAAGAGATGATCAAAAATCATCGAAGCTTTCTTTCCTTCAGCTCTTGCCTTTTTAAGATTGGGAGAGAGACCACGCCTGACTTCTCTGACCCTAAAGGAGAAATCCTCCCCAAAAAAGACATTGCTGCCTTTCAGTTTACCTTTGGCCTTAAGAATGCTTACTTTGTCTTTATAGGAAGAGCAGCAAGCAATGATGGGGGAGTCAGGCTTCGAATTCAACCTGTGACCACGATCAAATTCCGCATCACGACGAGAATGTCCAGTTTGTCAGTTAACAAATCCCGCACTTTTCCCTCAGCCTGTTCATTAGACTCACCTGGTCTGGAAATACCATGAAAAATTAGATTATTACGCTTTTGAGCGACATTCCAAAATCATCGGTCTTTCTTTCAAGTTGCTCCACCTTAGCTAAGAGATCAGAATTTTTCTTTGAGAGTTCCATATTTTCCTTTCTCAAATATCCCACCTCCTCACGCAGATCATTGAACCCCCTGTGTAGTGCATCAAATTGGTCCCGAAGGTCCTTTAAGCTTTTGTCCAATCCATCAAACTTACAGTCCAACTTGTTCATGACGTCAGCGATCGTTGGCTGCTGGAGAGGGGGCGAGGTCGTCTGCCTGTCGTCCGGAGAAGCGCCAGTCCGGTCCGTGCTGGTCCTGCGTCCTGCAGTGGCAGTCAGGCTGTTCACTCTCAGCTGCCAAAGGCTGTTGGGTCCAGGGTTCTGTTCAATATCTCCGCAACGTCAAAGCAGACTGCCCCAGAACAGCAGCGAGAGGAGCAAGCCCACTGTGACACCGGGCAACCTTGTTTCGCAGTGTCAGAGTGGCGAACTTCATGGCAGTCTTTTTCGAGGCCCTCTTCAACATGAAGGCGATCAACTGTGGCAAAAAGGAGCCATAAGACGCCCTAAAAACAAGAGGGGCTGAAGGCATGGCACCAAGACGACTTGCTTGCAAAAGTACTAGTCGCAACTCGACGTCAGTCTCTTACAATTGGCAAAAAACAACGAGACAGTGCCAACACTGACCGTACTCTTCACGTCGCAGTTCAGAGAGAGAGAGAGAGAGAGAGTGAAAGAGAGAGGGTTCAGTAACCCAGGTAAATTATTGCATTTTAAATGACGAATGGGACCACAATCAGTCTCTCTCTCTCTCTCTCTCTCTCTCTCTCTCTCTCTCTCTCTCTCACACACACACACACACACACACACACACACACACACACACACACACACACTGTCACATGTTGACAGGCCCGTGGCATGTTGGGACTATCTTTTTTTCCTCTCTCTCTCTCTCTCTCTCTCTTCCTTCCCTCCTTTTCTTGGTGGCGGCACAGTGAGTGTCCCGTATTCCAAGCGGAGCACGTGCTGCAGGGTCAGTTCGGCTCACTGGAACCCAGCTCACGTGACGGTAGGCGACCAACCACTACCCAGCGATCGGGGGTGTGCTTGTTGTTGGTGAGCTGTGCCTACGTCACGAAGGTGAAGAGGTGGAACGAAAGTGTTTACGGAGTTAGAGAAGGGACAGCAGCCGAGGGAACAACACGAAGCAGCCATCTAGGAGGCTCGTCACCTCCGTGTCCTCCGCCCCCCGACGCCATCGTTGAGCCAAGGGTCAGGCTTTGTTGCTGAAGGCACCTGCGACATCCCTCGACGGGTGGCGGGGACAGGGTCCCCGTTTTATAGATCGTCCATCTTCGGTGAAGGCCGCTGCCTAAGGTACTGCACTACACGGAACATCAGGCCCTCCTAGCAGTACCGAGCTGTCTATACCATCCTCTCCCTAGTTTGGACCGAGAAGAAATCCCCATCACCTCCAGCTGGTGCCGTCACTACCACCGCCGTTCCTTGCAGTCTTGGTGGCACATCTGATGACCGGGTACCAGCGTCAGCGACGACACTACCCTGTTGACGTTGGCCTTGGCCGAACCTCATCCAGCTAGAGGCGTCACCGGCGTCACCGTTCTCCCCCCCCCCCCCCCCCCCCTCTTCGGAGCCGTTGTCGCGGACGTCGGCGTGGGGGACAGCCCGTGAGGTCGAGTTTGCCATGACCACCAGAA
>JADBJO010004287.1:0-12500 GCA_016801955.1 Conus betulinus | reverse complement strand
ACAATCTTGTATCCCTTTGCGCCTTTGTCACCATCTCTCTCTCCCTCTTCGGACATCAAATGGGGGTCACGTGATTTGACACGAAGCGACTGGGCGCTTTTTATGTCAGCTGCGGCAACTGTTTTCTATTTTCTTGTAAAAATGCCAGTTACTGGATTTTCAGCGACTGCGAAGTCAACCCTAGACGCCGTGAGAACTGTGTTTCAAGCTTGAAAGTTACTGGAGAAGGCAGCAACACAGTGGTTGCTCTGCGACTGAAGCCGGTCAGCCCAGCGTCAATAACAATGGCGGATCCTGTGCTGAACCGGAGAATGCAAGTTCATTTACTACATGAAGGAAACCTCCCAGCCAGGTGCGACGGGGTCAAGAGAGATCGAAGCAGCAGAATAGACGACATGAACAGGTTGGTGTTGGTCTCGGTGCCACTTGTGTCGCGAAATGAACTGGCCGTGCCTGACACCGAATCGGATGAACACAGTACACAGCACAGGAACACATCAAGCCGACTCGCGATGGTGATGATGATAACGTCGCATATTCGGGATACGCTTCTGTGTTTGCATTCCGATCTGTCGGAGTGTTACAGCAGGGACCCAGAAATCCACCCGTCGGACATTGACACAAGTCTGGAGCAAGCTATATACACAAAATTGTCGCCGGTTTTGACACGGGAATGGTTAAGGGTTATCTCGCTACTCTGCCGGAGCGACATGTGCAGAGACGATTGCGAAATCCGCTCAGAAATCAAGCATTTCGGAAGGTCGTGTTCCATTAAAGGGATGAAGTGGGTCTGCCGCTGTGTGAATCAGACGACGTCGTTCTAGAATATTCCGGCGATCCGTGTTCGGAAGACGATTGCTTATTCTGGTTTGACAAGCAGGAAGAAGAAAAGACACATGTCATCAGGGGAATGTGTTAAACTGGCCAGTCTTCGGAGAGGAAGACGCATCGGCAACACGAAGCATGCAGAGACCCAAGTGCGTGCTCTACGGCGGCTGCACGCTGTCCACGGACTGAATCAATTTTACCTGGGGTGACCGTCGTCTACAGAACTGACAGTGAATACCAGTGACATTTTCTCGTTCTCGATTTCGTCACTCAAAGTGAAAGAAAAGGACATTGCCTTGGTTTCCAGGTCAATTGAATCGAAATCGAGTCGCGTTTTGTTGTACATTGCGCTGATTTGCTTAATGGGCTTTACAGCCTGATAGCATTAAACTTCGTTCATTCGTTCGATCATTCGTCCAAACATCAAAGCAATAAGCATATAGACGAAATATTTCTACACACAGAAACATAAGCGCGCGCGCGCGCGCGCACACACACACACACACACACACGCACGCACGCACGCACGCACGCACACGCACGCACGCACGCACACGCACGCACGCACACACACACACACACACACACACACACACACTAAGGGCCCATATATACTGTATCCAGAAAAATCAATTCTGTGTGACCACATGTATGTCCAATACATGGGAGTCAAAGATCATCAACGTATGGAACTGGCTGACATATTACTCGTAGGAGTCGAACAGCTTATGGGTGTATATGGATTGGGGAAGGGGAGAAGAGGGATGAAGAGAGTGGGTGGGGGTGAATGAAAAAGCCTTGCTCTACGTGCAAGTTAGACACCGAACCATACTGATATGGTGTATGCCTAGAATAAGATTTTACCATTTCAAAAATTCGCGAATTTGAAAAAAAAACTGTTAGGGGGAGGGAGGCAGTGAGGAGGGGTTGGGCGGTGGAAGAGTGAAAAATATCTTCCAAGTGGATGAGATTTAATCAGATAAACAGCCAACATTGCCAGACTCCAATCGTTTCCCATAACTGGGATTGAAAACACTTGACCTAGTCAGCGAAGGCTTTAAAGACTTCATCTTATCATGAAGAGGCTGAAAGTAAGTTCTTGTACTAGTACAGTCAAATAAAAAATGAGGGATATCGAGACCTCCATGCACAAGCAGGTGCCTGTTTTATGTACCTCCTAACCAACCATTAATCCGCAGCCTATGTACAAGGTTAGACTTACGATTTAGGATGGGCCCTGGAGGATTACAACACTTCGTTGTTGGTTTAAGCATATCCCATCTGTACTTCAGAGCTGAATCTTCAAGGTATTGTTTCTGTCTCATGTTCCAGATTGAACTTGTCAGAATGTGAACAGCTTTAGATGAAGAAAGAAGGATATCACAATTCAAAACATCAGATTTATTTCTTGCAGCTTCCTTTGCATAAAAGTCAGCTAAGTCATTGCCACGTAAACTGGGGTTCCCTGGTACCCATAACAAAGTTACGTCGATACCCTGGGTTCTTAACTGATGAATGAGAAATAAGATCTCACATACCAAGTCTGAACGACAGATTTTGATTGGCAATGTAGAGCCATAAGCGCTGAATTTGAGTCCGATAGTATAAGTATTTGTCTATGTATAACAGGCATGTCAAGTATAAAATCTAGTGCTTTCAAAATGGCAAATAACTCTGCTGTATATATATAGAACATCCTTTCGTAATACGGAATTTCTTTCTAATGCCAAACGCTGGTATTACAAAGGAAGCCCCAACATCGGAAGAATCTAAAACAGAACCATCCGTGAAAATGTGTACATAGGAATCGTATTTCCTGTCTATCTAGTCTTTGGCATAGGATGATAGTAACAGAGGATTTCTTTTTTCTTAAGATCTCCGTAAGTGTAGATGATTTCAGCCTGCTCTGACAACCACGAAGGGTATGAAAAACATGGAACCTCGGCAATACCATCAAGAGACATGTTACAGTTCTGAAACAATGGGGAAACACAATCACTTAGGGACATGTGCACCGATTTGTTACGGATCTCTCTTGAAATATACGCACTTCCATCCAGTTCAGTCATTACTGAATTTGGGATGGTTCTGGCTCTCACTGTAAAATTACAGGCTTAACTTAGCCTGTGTTCAATTAAGGGTAACACGCTGGCCACCTTGTACGTCAAATCAGTTGAAGCCCAAAGGGGAAGTCCTAATGCAATTTTAAAGGCTGATGAGTCAATACTGGTTAGCTTGTGTAAATCTGTCTTTCCAGCTGTAAGAAAATCTTTCTTGGCCATACGACAGAATTGAACGAACTAACCCTGATGCGACATAGACGAGATTAGATCCCCGATTAATCAGAGGTATAGCAGAAAACGCACGTATTAAAACCATTTTTCCTACCCTTTACTACAAACTAATTGATATGTTTACTTCAGAACGTTTATAGTGGAAGATTTCACCTAGAAACTTATCATGTTTGCTTGGGTATGTTAAATTATTATCAACCTTTATAGAGACAGCTTCTCTCCCTTCACACGCAATTGTTTTCCTTGTAAAGACAACAAAAACCGTTTTGTGAGCAGATAAACCGAACCCATTTGGTTTCATGTAATGACAAATATTGTCAACTATTTCCTGATACTGTTCAATGATTTTCTTTGTTTTGGTTTAGTTGTTTGGAAAAAAATTACGTTTACATTTCTCCACAGAGCAATATCATCTGCATACAGAGCTAATGTGGCACCTTTTGTAATAACCTGTTTAATATCGTAAAGCATTAGCGAGAAAAGTGTTGGAACAATTACACTTCCTTGGGGAACGCGCCATGTTAATAGTCTTAGAAGTTGACGAAGCTCCATGTGCATTGACTTGCATAGTTCTGTCCGATACGAAAGCTTTTAGAAATTGGGAAAAAAACGACCTCGTATTCCTACTTCATGTGTTTTGTACGACAATTTAGAATGCCATACTGAATCGTAGGCTCTATGAACATCAAAGAACATTACAAGGGCCGAATGACGCTTGGCAAGAGCTTTTTTTCACATTGAAGGATAAGTGGACAATGTGGTCTGTCACTCCTCTATCTTTCCTAAAACCAGGCTGGAATAAAGGCAAGATTCCATTTGTTTCAAGGAAATGTTCTATTCTGTTTTTCACGAAACTTTCAAAAAGTTTTCCAATATGAGGTGTTAAAGAAAACAGGTCAAAAACAAGAGGGTAGATTTTTAGATTTTCCTTCTTTAAGGATTGGGATGACAGTAGCTTTTTTTCCAATCTGTAGGGAGCATTCCAGCATTCCAAAAAATCTTAAAGAACTCCAACAACTTTGATAACAGACTCTCAGGAAAATGCTTAATCGTGGTATAGGAAATAGGATCTGAACCAAAGGATATCTTACCTGGCTTTATACGTTTACGTGCGAAACAGAGTTCACGCATTGTTAAATGTGTGTTTATGAAGTGTTACTTTCTATGTTAAGCTGCTCAATGTTTTGGTATTTATCCTCAAACTCCTTTCTACGAATTTGTTCAGACTGAGATATACACATAGTCCGACACATTGAAGCGAAAGTTTCTGCTAATAATTCAGCCTTTTCTTTATTACTTCTATAAATTTTATCATTAACGTGCAGAGCAGGCTGAGGGAGATGGAATGTACCCTTGATTAAAAAAAAGAATTCTTTCCATAGTTTAGAAACGTCATGTGGATGTTTAGAATAAGTGTGTGTGTGTGTGTGTGTGTGTGTGTGTGTGTGTGTGTGTGTGTGTGTGTGTGTGTGTGTGTGTGTTTGCAAGAGCTACTGCTTTGTAACTGTAGTTATTAGCAATTTTGTATTACTGTGGAGTTCGTTTATTTACTCAGGGTGGCTGTGAATGACGACTATCATCCAGTTTTGAAATGCCTCTGTTTTCATTTTATGGCTAACTCACATAAGGAGTTCTACCAAGGGTTTGAGGCTCTCTTTGGATGATCTTTAAACTTAATCTTTGGAATGGCACAGTCTGCTGCTCTCAGTATGAGATTTCGTAATTCTACACAACTGTTTTCAAGATCTTCTATTGATTTTATGTATAATTAAAATTGAGCTTAAGAAAACCAGTAATTAGAGTTTTTGGGCAAAAAGGTCCCAGTTAGCATTATCTTCATAGCATTTTGTATATCTGGGGGTATGCTCAGTTCTCTCTAGACTCACTAAGATCTGAACTTCAACGGGAAGATGGTCACTACCCAGTGGTAACTGACACATGAACGTAAGACCATGCATGCACACATTCCTACGCACAGACGGGCGCGCACGCACGCACGCACGCACGTGCGCGCGCGCGCACGCACACACACACACACACACACACACACACACACACATGAGAGAGAGACAGACAGAGAGAGAGAGAGACAGAGAGAGAGAGAGGGAGAGAGAATCAGATTCAGATGATTATGCAGCCTAGGTCCCGTTTAAACAAGGGGCGGTGACAGTGTTTAGCAGGTAAGAGAGAGAGAGAGAGAGAGAGAGAGAGAGAGAGAGAGAGAGAGAGAGAGAGAGAGACCGACCCGACCGACCGACCGACCGACCGACCGACAAACAGACAGACAGACAGACAGAGACAGCGACAGCGACAAACACAGAGACTTACAGTATTTGCTGTAGTAGCTGCGATGTCTCGCTGCACCATATCCGCCCTTGGGGTACTTGTAATAACCATAGCCACCACGGTGGCCACCACCTCCACCCGAGTAACCACTGTAGTAATTCTGGGCTGCTGCGGGAAACAGCGACCAGTGCCCACCAACAGCAGAGCGATTAGGACGACCTTCATTCTGATTCCTGCTGACATCAATACAAAGAGCCTGACCGCGAACCCCACGACACTGAGAACAAACACGTTAACAGGGAAACAGACAGGACTTGAATGGGGACGAAACGAATAGAAAATGTTCTAAGGCAGATACAACTTTCATGGAGACTAAAATAGAAGTAAATGTTCCAGAACGAAAGGTTCACAACATTCTACAGTTTTTCAATTTCCCTCTTAAGTGCTCACTGGGGACCCTTGCATCAGTTCGCCATACGTTTTTGGCACTGTCAGCCACAGTCATGGCATTCAAAGCAACATTCGTAACAGTGATTGCATGTACAATTCTGATTTCAGGTTTTTTTTTTTGTTTGTTTGTTTGTTTGTTTTGTTTCGTTTAGTTTTGTTTTGTTTTTGCTTTTGCTTTTTAAAAAAATTATTATATTGTACCATCCACTTCAATCAACTGCTCCTGATTTTAAATGCCCGCTTTGGTGTTTTTCACTTCCTGTCTTCCGTGAATCCTTTTATTATTCTATGTCATGGTCAAATAAACAAAATGTTGTGTTACTTAGCTGTAACTGGAGCTACACAAGCACAAAGGATGATTTCATCATCTATATTCTGAACAGAGAGAGAGAGAGAGAGAGAGAGAGAGAGAGAGAGAGAGAGAGAGAGAGAGAGAGAGAGAGAGAGAGAGAGAGCAGTTCTTTAAATAGTTTTGAATATAGGGTATCAAAATCCCTCCATTTGGATTTAAAATCTATGGCGATCGTTCTTTTTCATTTCAGGGCCCGGTTTCTTGGAATAAACTCCCAAAGTCTTTGCGTAGTTAAAACTCTCTGTCTTCCTTCAAGGCATCTCTTAAAAAACAACCCTCGTCACCTATCAGTAGCAGTTCTTTCCTCCCTTTCCCTAGCCCATCAGATTGATTCTGCGACTAGTGTGTGTGTGTGTGTGTGTGTGTGTGTGTGTGTGTGTGTGTGTGTGTGTGTGTGTGTGTGTGTGTGTGTGTGTGTGTGTGTGTGTGTGTGTGTGTGTGTGTGTGTGTGTGTCTGTGTGATTGTGTGTGTGTGTGTGTGTGTGTGTGTGTGTGTGTGTGTGTGTGTGTGTGAGTGCGCGCGCGCGCATGCTGTTGTGTCCCTTGTTGTGTGATAGTGTGTGTGTGGAATCATGTGTTTTGTGTGTGTGTATGTATGTATGTGTATGTGTGTGTGTGTGTGTGTGTGTGTGTCTGTCTGTCTGTCTGTCTGTCTGTCTGTCTGTGCCTGAGTGTGTTTGTGTCTGTTTCTGTGTGTGCGTGGGTTTGTGTCAATATGCACCCTTGTTTGTAGATGCATGATACTTATTGCAATATCCATCTTCTGACTGGCTTCATTTATGTTTGCTTTAACCTGCTATGTACTTGGAAGCGCTTACGGCTTAAGATGTAAGATTTAGCGCCATAAATAATCGTTTAAAAAACTGTCAGACGTTAAGACTTCGATTAGATCCTTTTTCTCTGCTTCGTTGGTCTGAAATAATACATTTTTTTTTCTCAGTTCATTGTAGCCCCCTTCATCGGAAGAAAACAGGAATCTCATCCTTCAGAGCATGGCCACACATCGGACATGTCAAACCAATGGAGGCATTTGAAGTAAACCATGTCTTACTCTCGTTTAGTCCAAAGATTCTTCATCTGAACCTGGAAAGAAAAAACTCGGTACCATCTGTTTGTAACAGCCAAAACATAGCTTTCTGTTTGAAATACAGATTTAAAAGGAAAACAACAGTTGTTTGTATCATTCCTTTCCATTTTCCATGCCAGTTATGCTTGTAGGAGACCATTAATCCGTCTTTACAGTCAGATATAAAAGAACATTCGTATCATACTGGCTTATCTAAACAATTCCAA
Organism: Conus betulinus; assembly: GCA_016801955.1. Classification (NCBI taxonomy): domain Eukaryota; kingdom Metazoa; phylum Mollusca; class Gastropoda; order Neogastropoda; family Conidae; genus Conus; species Conus betulinus. Next base: position 4,997 of record JADBJO010004287.1, on the reverse strand, counting down.
ATCCATGTTCTGTTTTAACTTTCTTGAGTTGAGATACCCAGTTCTGTTGACTTTCTCAGCTTGCATTAACAGTGTTACTTACGCCTGTCTACATAATCTTTTTTTTCTGTCCCAACCTCTGCGCCACCTCAGAGACAGTGCACCCACGCCGCTCATTCCGAAACCCCGTCCACAGCCACAGCTTGGTCGGCCCCGCCGCAGCCCCGGCACCGGCAATCCACAGGGAGCAATCAATGTCAAGTCGTCAAGAGGCAACCACCGGAGGAGGAGACGCTGCATTGCTGCCGAGTCACTTCAGTGGTGTTCAGTGGCGCCTGTTCTGATCTAACATACGCAGGACACCACCTACTAAGCCCCCTACTGACGACAATATTGCTTAGTCGCGGGACCCGGCGTGAGTGAGCTCTCCCTCCGGAGGGCGCCACCACGTCCGTCCAGCGACAGCCCCCATGGACTCGTCGATAGACCCCGACGGAACTAAACCAAAGCCATAGACGTGGAGACGACATCGAAATTGAGGTCACCATGAGAGCAGGGCATGAAGGGCCACAGAATTTGAGACTTTTTTATGTTGATCGATGAGAATGAGGATGATTAAAGATGATGATGCTACGGATTTCCATTTCGGTCCGAGACAACATGACAGAGCTGTACTCTACACTTCCTTTTATAATATATCCCGGCGTCAACCAGGCCCGAGAGATATACAGGCACCTGCAATGTTGATCAGGAAATTTGAACAACACTCTCAGAAACGCATTCATTAAGTGGATGAAACTCGACTGTGTGGTCCCAGTCTTCCCAAACTGAGTCCCGCAAAAACTCAACTCTGGGTAGGAGCCAGTCGGGGCAGAAAAACCCACATGACTGTGATGGGAATCGAACCCACAACCTCCCAGCCGGGTGTCCGCGACGCTAACCACTTCGCCACGGCGGCTGGTGTCTACATAATCTTCACCTCGGGTAATCTGGTTGATTTAATTTGATGTTTCGTACACTTCACAAGTGATTGTATGCACATAAAATCATTTCAAACATTTCTTAAAAAATCCAAGACATGAAAAAAGTGGTACCCAAAAAAAAGAAAAAAACAAACAAACTGACCAACAGAACAATAATAAACTTGAGATCGCTTACGTATACTGTGAGAGATGAAGCTCCGTGGTCCACAAGGTTGAGCAGCAAAGGCAGTCGACAGAAGGGTGAAGACGAAGGTAGCTATCGAGTTAAGTGCAGCATTATTTATACCTGTCAGTCGTCACTTTAGGCTATGTGTTTCGTCTCTCTCCCTGCCAACAATGATTAATGTAATGCCGATTTAAAATACCCTTAAAAACGGTTTTGTTTATTTTACAATTTCGCTTTATTTGTGCGCCTCCTCCACCACCACTACCCCCCCCCCCCCCCCACACACACACACACACACATAATACACACTTACACATTTGCATGTGGGAAGAGTCATGCAAGCAAGCACCCACGCATGCATACACTGGCTTGACAGCATTCACACTTATTCACACATGCCAATACACTTCTGCTCAGCTAATATAGACGCATCTATGCGCATGCTCTAGATGCACATAAAGATTGCGTGCATGCGTGTATGTATGTGGGGGTGGGTAGGTAGGTGGGTATTTGTGTGTGTGCGTGTATGTGTATATGTGTGTGATTGTGTGTGTGTGTGCGCGCACGCGCGCGCGTGTGTGTGTGTGTGTGTGTGTGTGTGTGTGTGTGTGTGTGTGTGTGTGTGTGTGTGTGTGTGTGTGTGTGTGGGTGTGGGTGTGTGCGCGTGCGCGTGCGCACGTGTGTGTGTGTGTGTGTGTGTGTGTGTGTGTGTGTGTGTGTGTGTGAGAGAGAGAGAGAGAGAGAGAGAGAGAGAGAGAGAGAGCACATACGCCTGTGTGCAGAAATGCACCTTTTTTTTCCACCCTCCATCGTCCTTGCCCCATCTAACTCTTTTCTTCCCCACCCCTACCCTCATCTTCTTCTCATCTGTCTCTGTCCAAAGCTTGTCAAAACAGATATTGCATCAACAACATCATGCCCTGAAACCGCATATTCACTCCCTTTTCTTCTCCCTGTTTTGTTGTTTAGTAAGTTCGGCCAACGGACCAAAACAACAAACGAAAAGACAGTAAAGAAAAAAAGAGGCAAGATAGAAAAAGAGAGAACCTGAAAGAGACAAACTGCCTGCAACACGTTAGGAAATCAGGCATACAAACGTAGTAAAGCCAGGATTTTGGAGCACACATATTTAGTTACATCTCTCTCTCTCTCTCTCTCTCTCTCTCTCTCTCTCTCTCTCTCTCTCTCTCTCTCTCTCTGCATATGCACCAACATTTGTGTGTGTGTGTGTACGTGTTTGTGTGCCAGCATAAGCTCCTTATGCTGTATGTGCGATTACTTGTGTACTTGTGGAAGCATATAGTTGTGTTCTTGACGCATATGCAGTATATGAATAATCACGTGTGTGTGTGTGTGTGTGTGTGTGTGTGTGTGTGTGTGTGTGTGTGTGTGTGTGTGTGTGTGTGTGTGTGCGCGCGCGCGCGCGCGCGCATTTTAAAACTTTATTATTTATGTATGAATTGATTTATCTTATTTTACTTATTTTCTTAAGCATGAATTGTTAATGTCCATCAACGTAATCATCGTAAAATCCAATCAGTATTAAATTTTATTAATACATGTGCGTCCCTTACTGAATTGAATGTGTTTTTAAATTATATTGTACATATCAAACCAGGTAGACAAATGCTTCCAACGCAATGTATAAAAACTATGCAAAATTCTCAAAACATCGCATTCTTTCTTTCACGAAGCTCCTCTGCTCTTCATTCACAAGTTGGTACAGAATTATCTTTTCCTGCTTGCCACGCGATCGAATCCTGTTTCATAGTAGACATTAAAGTGCAAATGTAGGTTTCCATTTTCCAGTGCTCTCCCTTTGCAAGCATGTAATAACTTCTTTTGCACTTGCACACATTTCTCCTTTGAGAAATTTTTCTTTAATAACCGGACATCAAATCACCAAAATCGTTTCCAAAAAAATGTCATAGGGGCGGAACTTTTATTTTTCATCTACTGTAGTACTTCCGTGGCTTCCTGTCTCGTTGTGCATCCTTGTAGTTGTTTTGATTCAGATTAATCAAGCTGGGGTAATATGCAGCATAACCACTAATGTCAATACCATTCACATATCTTTCCCTGTGCAGATATTCTGTTCCAATAGTTCATATGTCTCGGCTGTTACCTTGTCTGTTATTCAGGGTGGTTTGCTTATTTCTGGATTATTGAAAGTGTTTATCTGATTTTTTTTTTTTTTCATTTTATTTTATCTTATTTTATGTAACATTGTGGAAATATTGAGTTACTCTTTTACCTTGGGATTTTCACCTTGCCCTTGACCTTATGAAACTCCTTCAAATTTATTTTTTTACGTTAATGTACCCATCCCCACCCCCACCCCCCACCCCCCACCCCAAGTCCTTTAGATATGGATTTACCTGATATTCTTATCATATATTTTGTATTTCCTTTTGCACGGTTTCTTCTTTTCATTTTGTTTTCTTTCTTAGACCGATGGATAATTTTTGCTCCGTTCTTCACGAGTAACTCAGCTATGAATAACTGTTTATTAATAGTTTACAGCATGTTATGTGTTGCAATCTTGCGTATGTTTTCTTCATCATAATCTGCAACTACAGACAGTCCTTTCATTTCTTTTGTTGCTTGCCTTACTAGTTCTGCATATTCATTGTTTCTGTACAAAGATAAATCAAATTCTTAAATTTGTTGTTGTTGTTGTTGTATTAAATGCTTATTTGAAATTTACTCCTTTTTTGTCTGTATTAAATGCTAATTTGAAATTTATTCCTTTTTTGTCTGTATTAAATGCTAATTTGAAATTTACCATTAAAGAGTCGTCTCGATATTCAAATAGGGTATCGCTGTATTTAGTATTCCTTAAAGGGTTTTCAGACATTAAGAAGAAGATAACTTTGTCGCAGAAGGGTTGGCTTACTCAGTGAATATCCACTCACTTCAGGGATGAATTGTCTACATATATATCTCCCGAGCTGAGTCGGCCATTGTAATCATGACTGACTCTTGTGCTGTTCACTTGTTCAAATGTTTGGACTTTCAGCAAATCAAAGCTATGATATATTACCTACTTCGAGTTTCCACTATATTTTTCATTTAGAATGCTCATCGCAGCAGACGGGATCATTTATGTTAGGGCTAAACACATGTTACTGGCAACATTTCCATATCAAGTCAGTCTTTTTTTTGAATGAAGTCACATTGAGTGTTTCTTATAATTTCATTTGTTTTTATTTCTGTTTCTGATTCATCATTTAACCAGACTGCTAATCTTACATGAGCTAAAGTTACTGGAAGAAACAAACACACACACACACACACACACACACACACACACACACACACACACACACACACACATATATATATATATATATATATATGTGTGTGTGTGTGTGTGTGTGTGTGTGTGTGTGTGTGTGTGTGTGTGTGTGTGTGTGTGTGTGTGTGTGTGTGTGTGTGTGTGTGTCTGAGACCACATGGTTGAATTTCATCCTCTTGATATCAAGCGGATGAAACTCAACCATGTGGTCTCAGCCATCCCAGTTAAACCGACAACACACTCAACAGACAGACGGAAGGAACGAACCCTCCCCCCCCCCCCCCCCCCCAAAAAAAAAAAGCCCCTCATCCCACATCTCCCTTTCGTCCGCCGTCCGAAAAAAAAACAGTTGCAGCAGTCTGGAGATTCACACCCCTGGGGTTGTGGCTGGGCAGACACATTCATCACTGACCCAGACGACCATGTGACCGCACCAGCTACACGATCAAGGAAGATGACGAGTGTCTTCAGGCTGCACGTGCAACGTGCGCTCTGTGATGTGTTCTTTTACTGCCCCTCACTGCCCTTCAATCACTATGACTGGCCTCTGGCTGTTGTCAGAGACAACATG
>JADBJO010004286.1:201757-204685 GCA_016801955.1 Conus betulinus | reverse complement strand
AGAGAAGAGAGAAGAGAGAGAGAGAGAGGAGAGAGCTGGGACTGAAATGACTGATCCGATCATGAAACATACACTTTCTGACTAGGAGGCTCTGTCTCTGTGTGAGACACGGTACTATCCTGCTGTGTATCTCTGTCCCATGCGGTGGGTATTCTTACCAGAATGTATAGCACAGACACGGAGAGCTAGAGAGAGAGAGAAAGAGAGAGCGAGAGAGAGAGAGAGAGAGTAGAGAGACAGACATACAGACATCCAGACAGACGAGAGACAGAGACATATTCATAGACAGAGGCAGAGACAGGGACAGAGAGACAAAGAGACAGGAACAGACAATAACAGCCAGAAACACAATTCGCATCTAATGTTGTCATTGTCAGATACACCCCCAAAATGTAATTGTCTTTGAAATCTTAATTAAATATAATGATAGTGGGACAATGCCTCGATAACAGTGACTTAAGAGGCGAGCACGCGCGCGCGCGCATGTGTTGTGTGTGTGTGTGTGTGTGTGTGTGTGTGTGTGTGTGTGTGTGTTGTGTGTGTGTGTGTGTGTGTGAGGGTGTTACGGATGGGTGTGCGGTGCGTATTTTGCTGTCTGACTCTCGCTCTCTCAAAAGTTGGTGGATGCGTGTAATAATTATTCCCTATACACACCCACACCATACGCACATGGATAGCCAGGCACACACACGAGTTAATTTTTTTTTTCTTTATAATTATGCTGCCTGAACCATCAGAATATACATTCATGTGAATTGGTACAAATCAATACATATCACTACATAGTATATAGATCAAGATATCAATACATAGGAACTTCAATTATCAGATATCAGCGTTTATATTACATATCTTGATATCACTCACAGATCTCGCCGGCGCCGTCCACAGTGTCTCACATATACAGTCAACACACTCGGTTCCACAGTACTCAAGCCACAGTCTACAACACTAAAAGAACGCAAAGAAGGATAACCAAGGTCCCCCACACAATAAGCACGGCTGTTCATAAACACAAACGACGAAGAAGAAGAAACATGTTCTCCACACAGCAAGCACAATAAATATTACGTTGAACTATCAGAAGAAAGAACCGCAGATTCACAGGACACAGTAATCCATAGCAGAAGAACCACAGATTCACAAAGCACAGCAATCCATAGAAGAAGAACCGCAGATTCATAAAGCACAGTAATCCATTGAAGAAGAACCGCAGATTCATAAAGCACAGTAATCCATTGAAGAAGAATCGCAGATTCACAGGGCACAACAATCAATATTGAATCCCCGCAGAACACTTTTTTTTTCAGCAAAGTCCCATAGAACACAATAAACTTCGATTCGACGTGTAGTTGATCTAAAACAAAATTTAATTAACTTCTCCGTGTATTGATATCACAATGTTCACATCAATCATAAACTCAGCCCCACCGACACATATGAGGTGGTACAATTTAGCGCACATAAATTTTCTTGCAGGAGTTTTAAGTCTTTCTCGGCGACACAGCCTTCACACAACAATTTTATTACAAATAAATTTCCTGGTACATATTTCACTGGTACCGTCATCAGAAGTATCGCACATACACATTAAACATCGACGCACTACTGACTTGAAAGTCAGCCTCTCCACATAGTATCACTACGGAGAAAACGACGATTTAAACAAAATAAAACTAAGCTGCACACCAAAGCCTCGGCCGTTAGTTCTTGCTCTCCCTCTCGTCAATATTATTATTTTCGTCATGTACTTACCTAATTTTACCTTGACGTCATAATACTTATTTTACTTCATTTGTCTGCCTGTCTGTCTGATTATCTATCTGTCTGTCTGCCAGCCTGTCTGTTTATCTGTCTGTCTGTCTGCTTTTTGTGTCTGACTATCTATCTCTATGTGTATCTATCTAACAATCTATCATCTATCTATCTATCTATCTATCTATCTATCTATCTATCTATCTATCTATCTATCTGTCTGTCTGTCTGTCCTGTCTGTCTGTCTATCCATCCATCCATCCATCTATCTATCTATCTATCTATCTATCTAGCTAGCAAGCTATCTAGCTATCTAGCTATCTGTCTAGCTAGATAGCTATTTGTTTGTTTGTCTGTCTGTTTTTTTCTGAATATCCATCTTAAGATTAATGAATTGAATTACACCTTTCACGTGCATTTTTTTTTTTCTAAATGAACATCATTCAAAATGACATCAGTTTGAAGGTGGAATTGGGCTTTTTGAAGGAATAAGAAATCGCCCGTGTGGGTCAGGTCAGATTCCTTAGATTTCCCCTTCCCGCACACTTACTTTTGATTCAGTCCTGTTTGTCTTTCTAGCACTCACCATTTTCACCCCTTCTTTAGCATTGTGTACACACCTTAAACGTTTGGGTCTGAGGTAAGGCCAGCCGTCCGGGAAAACGGATGACGTGTCTACTCCCTAAGCTTCCATCTTAAAACAACATTAAGCGCTACTATCATTTACCATGTACTTCCTTCTCCTTTTCCTCCAGTCTCCATGACGATAGGCCCTGTCTGTTTTGCCTTTCCCCCTTTATAGCGGAATCGATTGTCTTTTTTATCATCAATAGAAATTCAAGCTTTTGAAGCCGGAGGAAGTGGTCTTTTTAACGTCATGTTGTAGTGGTTTTAAAGGTCATGTTGTGGTGTTTTTAACATAATGTTGTGGTGGTTTTAACGTCATGATGTAGTGGTTTTAAACGTCATGTTGTGGTGGTTTTTTCACGTCATGTTGTAGTGTTTTTTTTTAACGTCATGTTGTGGTGGTTTTTAACGTCATGCTGAAGTGCTTTTAAGGTCATGGTGTGGTAGTTTTAACGTAATGTTGTGGTTTTAAACGTCATGTTGTGGGGTTTTTGAAGAAATAAACCGAAAATTCGTTTTTAAATGTCAACTGAAAAACATCCTCAT
>JADBJO010004286.1:191757-196757 GCA_016801955.1 Conus betulinus | reverse complement strand
TCTTGAACAGCAACTCTGATCATTTCTCAACACTGACCTGAGCGCATACATAGGCGCGCACGCGCGCGCGCGCGCGTGTGTGTGTGTGTGTGTTTGAGAGTGTAGATAGTAGACAGATAAATAGACACACACACACACACACACACACACACACACACACACACACACACACACACACACACACACACACACACACACACACACACACACACACACACACACACACACACACACACACACACACACACACACACACACACACACACACACACACACACGGGTGGCGACATTTTTGGGATGTACCCCTGCTGGGCTGCAGTGGTGAGCATTGCAGGTCTTTCCTGACATGACGCCTGCAGCAGGACGTGGTGAATCTCTACCAGTTGTCTGCCCTTGCCACCACTAGGCCAGACCTGACACCCGCTAGGAGAAAACCGGTGATCTAGGGACACGGTGAATCTGCCAGTTCACTTCAATCTGCCACCCCTAGGCCACTTCTCCTGCCACCCTAGGCCAGATCCCCGCCCCCCCCCCCCCCCCCCCCCCCCCCCCCCCCCCCCCCCCCCCCCCCCCCCCCCCCCCCCCCCCCCCCCCCAAGAAAAAAAAAAGAAAAGAAAACAAAAAACAAAAAAAAAAAAAAAAAAAAAAAAAACAAAAAATCGGGACACTCCAGTGATTCATGGACACGGTGACTCTACCAGTTCTCTGCCCCTGGGCGCATGACGTCAGACCTGTCACCCGCAAGGATCATGGGAAATCTCCAATGAAGAACGCTGCATCGGTTCTTTCCACCCCTGTCGTTTGGGGATGAATGAGTTGGTGAGCAGCTCAGGTCTTCCTGGGTCAGCACAGCTCTTCCTTGGTCAGCACAGCTCTTCCTTGGTCAGCACAGGTCTTCCTTGGTCAGCACAGGTCTTCCTTGGTCAGCACAGGTCTTCCTTGGTCAGCACAGCTCTTCATTGGTCAGCACAGGTCTTCCTTGGTCAGTACAGCTCTTCCTTGTAGTCAAGACAGGTCTCCTTCGGTCAGCATAAGTCTTCCTTTTGGTGTGCACAGGTCTTTCGTGGTCATGCAGGTCTTCCTTGGTCCTCACGGGTCTTCCTTGGTCAGCAAGTCTCCCTTGGTCAGCACAGGTCTTCCTCGGTCAGAACGAGTCTTCCTCGGTCAGCACAGCTCTACCTTGGTCAGCACAGCTCTTCCTTGGTCAGTACAGGTCTTCCTTGGTCAGTACAGCTCTTCCTTGGTCATTTCAGCGATGTTGTCTGCCTATTTCTTTTTCTGTCTGCCAGCTGTCTCCAGCCCCCCCCCCCCCCCCCCCCCCCCCCCCCCCCCCCCCCCCCCCCCCCCCCCCCCCCCCTGTTTTGTGGAGGAGGGTTGGTGACAGCCCGCTGGCCTGTGTCCATTCACTGCTGCCTTCCTGTTCCCCTGTTCCCCCTGCGTCAGTAGATCTCTCTGCTGACAATGCTGCCCAGTGACTCCGTGCACTTCGTTGTCTGTGAACAGACTCAGCGTAGAAGGCGATGAATGTTCTTCTGAAACATCGAGCCTCACTGCTTGGGTCTGCCTTTCAATTTCCGCTGAGTCCTCTGTTGGCACGCAGACAGGAAGAAGGGTAGCACAGTGTGTGCAGAAGATTTAGGTGTTTGTTTGTTTGTTTGTTTGTTTGTTTTTTTTTTTGCCATGGCTTCTGCTGTTTGTGTGTTCTGTGCCAGGATTTGTCTTTGATCCATTTTGATTACTGATGGTTTCCAGACATTCGAATCAATTGGACTCTCAAGTGTTTGTCAGCTGACCGGCACTTCTGCTGGCTCTGTGCTGTTTGTCATCAGCTTTGGTTTGATTTTTGTTTTTTGTTTTGTTTTGTTCTTTTTTCTGCTTTGCATGCCATGTTCTGTCAACATACCCATGCGGTTCACCGAGCTGGCGTGTTCCCATTTCCTTCAAACCAAGCAAGCCTTATACTGACGGACCTTTAATCAACAGCATTTGCCCGGCAAACACGATGGACATAACATGCTTTCTCTGTACTCAGTAGCCGACAGTTGTGAGAAAGAGGACAATGCGGCCATGACTAAGTTGCCACATAAATACTGGAGCCAGGAATCTGTTCTACTGCCTCTTCTTCTCTCTGTGTGCGCGTGAATCAACTGCCAACCAGCATGAACGGGTCCATCAGCATTGAATCAAACACAGTTTCATCAATCTTGTTCACACATCTGAGCGCGTTGATGGACAATAACTCTGCCTTATTGAACTTCTGGCAATGCACTCACTGATGCCTCATACTTGTTAACATTACTCCAGATCACATACGTCCCCAGGTGTTTCATCAGATAAAATGTCATACCTACCTTAGGTGAGAAGCTACAGCATTTAATCTGATGACGCACTTGGGGATACATTGTCTGGTGCGGTATAATCACCTGTAACAGAACGCGCCACACTGCGGCTCGGTCAAGGCCGATGAGTGATAATGATGTTTAGGTGTACAGGGCTTCATTTTTCTCGTTGAGACGCTTTCCTGCTGTCTTAGACATCGCAGTGATGGGTCGAGGCTTATGCACAGCTATCCGCATGACTCTCTTCTACTTTTTTTCCCCTGTTCTGTGTCAGTTTTTAGCTAGTCCCAACAGGAGGCCATTTCAGCCCCTACGTACTCTAAGGGGTATCCCAAGTTTGATTGCTGCAGCTGTGTCCTATATTTTGTGTGTCTGGCTATTACGTTCTGTAGTAACAAGAGATGGTCTTCTTTCATATCAAGACATGATCATTTTTGACCCACAAAAACCTTAGAATTTCCAATCTACTCTGAAAATGTATCAAAATAGTATACAGAAAGTGACAAACTGCACCTAAATGTCCATCAAAACAAAAAAAAAAAAAAAAAAAAAAAAAAAAAAAAAAAACTAACACCATTAGATAATGTGTATTTTGCTATTTCTCTCTCACTTCCCTCTCTCCCATGACCTGTTTCTGTCTGTCTGTGTATCTGTCTGATAGTCTGCCCGTCTGATTGTCTGTCTGTGTGCAAGCCTGCCTGCCTCTCTCTCTCTCTCTCTCTCTCTCTCTCTCTCTCTCTCTCTCTCTCTCTCTGTAAGTTCTTGATTTTAGACAACCCATGGCAACCGAAACTTGATTCTGTCTGTTGTTGTAGTTTTCATTATGTTTTGTATGCCATCCAGAATGTTACAATGCTAATACGTTTATTTCTTGCGATTGCTTCTATAACGTCAGTAGGACAGCTTTTTGCTAGAATTGTTTATTGCCGGGTCATAATGCAAACGTTTATTTCTATACCTTTTATTTGGTAATAACAAGCCTGCGTAAGACTCTCTCTTTCTCTCTCTCTCTCTCTCTCTCTCTCTCTCTCTCTCTCTCTCTCTCTCTCTCTCTCTCTCTCTCTGTGAGAGAGAGAGAGAGAGAGAGAGAGAGAGTGTGTGTGTGTCTGTGTGTGTGTGTGTGTGTGTGTGTGTGTGTGTGTGTGTGTGTGTGTGTGTGTGTGTGTGTGTGTGTGTGTGTGTGTGTGTGTGTGTGTGTGTGTGTGTGGTTTTTTTTAAACGTCAACAGATGCGTTCGGTCTATCTAAAATGGATATTTTTTGTTGTTCCTAAGGTTTTTCCTCTCTTGTTGTGCTAAGTACCACTTTCATCTTTAATACAATTACCTTGGTCTCCTGCCGTGCTTTTTTCGACCCTATTCTTCGCAATGTCGTTTCTTGCCATGCTGTATCCTAGATTCTGTGTGCACTTCCATGCGTGGTCCCCTGGGTTAGCGGATGTGATGAAGCGTATGTTGATCAGTCCTGAAGAGTGATGGCTCCCTAATGGTAGTCTCTCTCTCTCTCTCTCTCTCTCTCTCTCTCTCTCTCTCTCTTTGCTCTCTCTTCCTTTCTCTTCTTTCTCCCAACACCCCCCATCTTCCTCTCTCTCAACTCCCTCTTATCCCTCTTCCTTATGACCTCCCTCTACCATTCTGAACACGCTCTGTTTGTTTGTCTGTCTGTCTGTCTGTCTTTCCCTGTCTGTCGGTTCCTCTGTCTCTGTGTCTGTCTCTGTGTCTGTCTCTGTGTCTGTCTGTCTACTGTCTCTCTGTCTCTCTCTTTTCTCTCTCTCTCTTCTCTCTCTCTCTCTCTCTCTCTCCTCTCTCTCTCTCTCTCTCTCTCTCTCTCTCTCTCTCTCTCTCTCTCTCTTCTTTCTCTCTCTCTTCCCTCAGAACCTACATATGTCTGTTTTCTCTTTCTCATTCGCTGTCTTTGCCTCTTTCACATTTTCCACTTACATTTTTTTTCTTCTCTCTTTCTCTCTGTCTGTCTGTCTCTGTGTCTCACTGTGTCACTCTGTCTGTCTGTCTGTCTGTCTGTTCTCTATCTCTCTCTGTCTGTCTGTCTGTCTCTCTCTGTCTCTCTCACTGTGTGTCTGTCTGTCTGTCTGTCTGTCTCTGTCTCTGTCTGTCTCTCTTCCTCTCTCTCTCTCTCTCTCTCTCTCTCTCTCTCTCTCTCTGTGAGGTTTAAAATAATGTTTTCACCCAATACCAGAGAACAGATAAAAGAACAGATCTAAGTTTTCGTTTTGACCCCCATTCTTTATTTCTGTAACTCTCGTTCAGTGTTCCAAACCAGTGCTTATTTCTGAAGATTCGCTAAAAGCCTATTGTTATAACCTTGTCCTTTTAAAAGTGAAGGTGAAATATTGTTGACAGTCTGAAAACACCGACCGTCTGTTCAGCTTGAATCCCGAGTTTATGCATTATTCTCCGTGACTTCAGGTTCTCATCCTCAGGCAGAGACGTGGGTGTCTTGTTTCCGAAATGTTTGCAGTTAATTCATGGATGTCGTGTGCCTTCAGCTTTTCGCCTTCTGGACATGTTTGCCTTGTCTCTGAACAGTTTTACCTTCACGTGACATCTTCTGCTGCACAACTCTCCCCAGGGTAACACTGCATTCCTTCAGCTTTATTTCCCTTTCTCTACTCCTCGAAAAAAGAAATAAAACATCTGTTTAC